>PVHX01006451.1:0-100697 GCA_004024805.1 Geosciurus inauris
CCAAGTATTATTGTGTTGTGGTCTATCTGATTCTTGTATTTGAGAAGGATTTGTTTGATATATGTAGAAGCTCCATTATTTGGGGCATAGATATTTATGATTGTTATGTCTTGTTGATGTATGATTCCCTTAAGAAGTATGAAATGACCTTCTTTATCTCTTTTCACCATCTTTGGTTTGAAGTCCACTTTATTTGATAAGAGGATGGAAACTCCTGCTTGTTTGCGGGGTCCATGTGAGTGAAATGTTTTTTCCCACCCTTTCACTTTCAGTCTGTGGATGTCTTTTTCTGTGAGATGAGTCTTTTTTTTTTTTTTAAATATTTTTTAGTTGTAGATGGACACAATGTCTTTATTTTATTGCTTTGTATGTGGTGCTGAGGATCGAACCCAGGGCCTCACGCATGCGAGGCAAGCGCTCTACCGCTGAGCTACAATCCCAGCCCGAGATGAGTCTCTTGAAGACAGCATATTGTTGGGTCTTGTTTTTTAATCCAGTCTGTCAGTCTATGTCTTTTAATTGGTGCATTTAGGCCATTTACATTCAGGGTTATTATTGAAATATGATTTGTAATTCCGGTCATTTTGGTTTGTTTTGGGTTTTCACCTTGAGTTTTTAAAAATTTGTTTTCTAGTTGGTTACTGCTGGCTTAGGATGCTTTTAGTTTTTTAAATTTGGTCTTGTATCTAGCAGGCATCTCGTGTGTGTGTATATGTACATATTATATATATACATATATATAATTATTTTCCTTAATGTTGATTATGACCTTCAGTACTATGTCTTTGTCTTTCCCTAAAAGAGGAATCATCCAAAGTTTCTATTTAATGTTTGCTATAGGTGAGTGTATAACTATGACGAAGTTAAAGAATAGCTTTTCTATTCTTGGTTAGTAAAGAAGTTGTTTTTGTTCATTTGTTTTAAAAATCATAAATGATACTGAACTTATGAAAGTCTTTTGTTGTTCTTGTTGTTTGAAAGAATCCTGACTTTTTCCCCCCTTTGGATTATTGATACGGTTATTTAGTAGATTTAAAAAATGTTTAAACTTGTTTGCATTTCTGTGATAGACCTTACTTAATTTTGATGTGCTATTTAAAAAAATATATTTAATGGATTTTATTTGGATGTTATATATATACTTTGAAATAAATAAATAGATGTACAACCTGGAAAAGTATAGCTCATTGAGTGTTGTTTTTGATTGTGTTTTGTTTTGGCAGTACTGGGGATTACCCAGGGCCTTGTGTATGCTAGACAAGTACTCTACCACTGAACTGTGTCCCTAGCTAGTTTGTTGATTTTTGACAAATGTATATGTACTCTAATCTACATCCCTCTCAAGATACATAGCATTTTTATCACACTGTCTGTTTTTTAAATTAGTAGCATACTAGCCCAATAAAAGGATTGGACCTTTTTACTATTTTCAGATATTTTTCAACAACCTGAATATAATAGGAAATATTCTTGGGAATATAAGAAGACATTCACCTATAAAGCTGTCTCAGCCTGGTATTTGTTGAGAAGGAAAGTTCTTTTTACTACTATTTTAATTTCTTTAATATTTATTTAATTTTTCCATTTTTAATTAGTGTATAGTTAAAATACATTGTAAAATCCTTCTTTGTTAAGTTCCTTTCTTCATAGTTTCCTTTTCTGTTCATTCTTGCAAGTGCTCTGTTTAATTTAATGAATATTTTAGAGAAAAAGATCTTCGCTTTAGTCTGTGTGTTTTTTCCTCCTTATTTTTTTTCCATTGATTTTTGCCTTAATTTACTTATCATTGCTTTGGGTTTGCTTCTGTGGCTTTTTCCATCTATTGAGATGAGTGCTTATTTAGATAATTTACAGATGTAATTAACATAAAATAAAATATATAGATCTTATGTGTTCAGTTATGATATCTTCCCCTTGTGGTTTTTGCTAAGGTGTAATTTCCATGTAATAAAATTCACCCTGAATAAAATTCTGCTGAAAAAATTTTAAAAATATGTACAATTATGTGTTCTCCATCACAATTA
The DNA here is from genome assembly GCA_004024805.1 of Geosciurus inauris. Lineage (NCBI taxonomy): Eukaryota > Metazoa > Chordata > Mammalia > Rodentia > Sciuridae > Geosciurus > Geosciurus inauris. The sequence continues at coordinate 2,025 of PVHX01006451.1, forward strand.
AGATAAAAAATAGTTCCCTTGCCCTAAAATATTTCCCCAAAGTTCCTTTGTAGCCAACCCTTCTAGGTTGCCTTTGGCAACCAGCAATCTCCTGTTCTAGTTTTATAGTGGAGCTTTGCTAAAATGTCGTGTAAATGGAGTATGAACTGTAGTATGTAGTATTTTGAGTCTTGCTTCTTTCAACTAAATGTTGTGATACGTGAGATTTGCCAGTGTTGTTTAATATTATCAATAGTGTGACTGTTTTATTGCTAATTAATATTATTCCATTGTGTGAATACACCACACTTCTTTTTCCCAGATGAAGAAGGTTTGGGCTGTTTGCAGTGTTTCAGTAATTAGGAATGAAACTACTGTAAACATTTGTGTATTCTGTCTTTTTAGAGCTTTGGAAATAGCTTATATGTTGTAAATACCAAATAAAACAAAATGTAGAGTATTTTCATTTGAAAAGTTTTCTTCTGCTTCTTTCTAGTCAGTTCCCACTTGTCAAATCCTCCCTGCCCCATCCCTATCTGATTTCTGTCACTGCAAATAAGTTTTGCCTAATTCAGGGATTAATATGGGATTCCATATAAATGGAATCAGGCTGTCATTCTTTTGTATTTGACTTCCATTTCATATATTTTTGAAATTTATTGATGTTGCTGTTTAAAAAGTTCATTCATTTTTGTTGCTGAATAGTATGTTATTGTCTCAGTTTACCACAGCATGGAGTGATATTTGGATATTTTATTTTGCATATTGTGAATAAGTTTACTATAAACTTTCTTGTGTAAATGTTTTTGGTGAAGTTTTCATTTCTCTTTGGAAAATAGGAATACAGTGGATATATGCTTCATTTGATTAGATTTTCATGCCAGATTTTCAAAGTATGTGAGAATTTTTTTCAAAGTGTAAAAGAATTTCAGTTCTTCTATGTCTTCACCAAGATTTGGTAATGCGATTTTTTTTCTTCCCCTTTTTCCTTTGGCCATTCTAGCATGTGGGAAATAGTATCAGCTCATTTATTTTAACCATTCTTGTATCCTGATTGATGCCTTTCAAGAATTGCTTTTTGTCCCACAAATTTCAGTAGATGCTATGTTATTATTCAGGGTTGTATATTTCATATTATTTCCTTCTTAACACAGAGGTGCTAACATGGCATATTCTGAGCTCTCCTTTTGTTATGAATTTCTAATTTATAGAAATAGTCAGAAAATAAAGTTTGTATGACTTCAATCCCTGAATGTGCTGTTTTATAAGCATTTCATATCTAAATAGCTCTTAATTGTATTTGTTCAGGTTTCTGATACCTCCTTGTATTGTCTGCATGATTTGTCTTTCCCTGAGATATATTTAAGCCTTTTAGTGTGATTGTTGATTTATGTATTTCTGCTTGCAGCTTATTAGTTTTTACTTGATACACATTTGAGGCTGTATTTTTATATGCATATATCTTGTTTTATTGTTCCTTTTATAACTGTGTAATATTTATGTCACCTTCAGCTTTCTTTTCATGTTTGTCTTGGGTATTTTTTTTGTCATTTTGTACTCTTTTAAATATTTCTTATGAACAACGTGATTTTTAGATGAAATATAAGTGATCTCAAGAGGTGAATTCTGTCCATGTTATTTGTTATAATTAATATCTTCTGACTTCCTTCCATCATACATTGCCTAATGCCTTCTTGTACAATACCTGCCTTTCATTGAACAGGTGATTGCTGGTGGTTGTTTTTTTTAGTTATAGATGGACACATCTTTATTTTATTTATTTTTATGTGGTGCTTAGAATCAAACCCAGTGCCTCACATGTGTGAGGCAAGTGCTCTGCCACTGAGCCACAACCCCAGCCCGATTGCTAATGTTTTAATATTCCATTTTTAGAAGATGTTTTGGAGATCAATATATTTACAAGTTCTCAATGTTTCACTCCCATAGATTAGTTATTAATTACAAAAGAGAAAATGTGTCTTTAAAATGGAAACTAATGGTTCCCACCATAATAAACAAGGTCAAACTTTACTTTGGCATGGTTACAGAAAGTCTGACATGTGCATTCTAAGGTAATACATTAGGAGATACACAAGTCACTTATAGTTTTAATGCTGCAAATGTTTATTTTTAACTTAAATGTGAGAAAGTACCCCTGAATGACTGGCCTGAACCCTTCAAAGTATTCAGTGCCATGAAGAACAAAGTGGGGTAAGTGGGATTGTTCCAGGTTGTATGAGACTAAAGAGACATAGCTGCCAAATGTAGTATGTAAATCTGAATCCTAATTTGCTCCTGAATTGGGGGAAGAACAGAGGACATCTTTGAGACAGTAGGAGAAATTTGAGTATTTTTGTGTGTGTCAGAAGATAATAATTAATTGATGTTTGCTTTAAGTCTTTTGGGTCTATTTTTAAAATTCTCATTTAAAAATAAATACAGGTGAAGCTACAAATGTAAGGCAATAGTGAGCCAGCTCTTGAAATATTTTTATTTAAATGGATGATGATAACATATCTTTGAAATGCAGTATTATTGTATAGGCAAATTTTGGTACCACTTGGAGTTTTTAATATAGAAGGAAGAACACTCTTTTTTTGGTACTGGGAATAATTGAACCCAGAGGTGCTTAAGTTGCTGAGGCTGGCTTTGAACTTGTGATCCTCCTGCTTCAGCCTCCCAAGTTGCTGGTAGTACAGGTGTTTGTGCACTACCGCACCTAGCAGTAAAAGCACTCTTTTAAAAAAAAAAAAAAAAAATTTTTTTTAGTTGTTGCTGGATCTTTATTTACTCATTTATTTATATGTGGTGCTGAGGATCGAACTGGTGCCTCACACATGCTAGGCAACTGCTCTACCACTGAGCTACAATCCCAGCCCCAGTAAAAGCACTTGTAAGGATTGCATTGCTAATAGTGATGGTGCTCTGAGAGAAAAGGGTAGGGAGAAGGTAATAAGAAAGTCATCTAGAAGTATAGAATAGTAATTAGGATTTGATTTATCTGTAAAGAAAAACAGTATTATGTTTACCAAAAGTAAGAAAGTGAACATAGACAACAGAGATAATGTACACAGAAGTGTTAAATTACTGCAATGGGTTGTAGAAGGTAGAATAAAAAGAGACATAATTCAACAAAAGTAAGGGAAGGAGAAAGAGGAAACAAAATATTTTACTTTCATCTGTTGTTATAGTAGATAGAAGAAATAAAGCCAAATATATATATCAATCACAGGAAATGGGAATCCATCCATAGGCTATTGACAAGAAACATCTCTTTTAAAATGACAAGAATTGGAAATACCTGGAAAAAAAAGTGTTATAGATAATCATAGAAAAATAAAATATAATTAAAATATAAGTTTGAGATCAGTTTTGTTCCCAACTCAAAACCCTCCAGAGATTTCCAGTTGTACTTAAAATTCAGTGTCTTCACTGTGCCTACAAAGCCTTCTAAGATGTAGCCTCATTAGTTGCCTGTTTCTACTAACAGCTGTACTACCATGGTACCTATCCTGGCTTATCTGCCAGGTGCTTTATAGTTCTTCCTCACTTTATTCAAATTTCTGCTCAAATATCACCTCTTCAGGGAGGATTTCTCACTGCGCTGTGTAGGATGATACCTATGTCATTCCACCCCTTTCACTACCTCCTCCCTTTTTTTTAAAACTAGAGCTATTGGTACCTTCATAGTATTAAACATTTGTTTGTTTATTATATTTCCCTTCTTATAATGGAAACCCCAAGATTACTTGGACTTGAATCTGTTTTTTTTTTTTTAATATTTATTTATTTATTTATTTTTTAGTTGTAGGTGGACAGAATATCTGTATTTTATTTTTATGTGGTGCTGAGAATCAAACCCAGTGCCTCATGCATGCTAGGCGAGCACGCTACACTGCGCCATAATTCCAGCCCCTTGAATCTGTTTTTATGGACTAAAGATTCACAAAGAAGTTATGATAGTTGTACATTTTTACGTGCCAAACAATTTTGGAAATATATGGTGGATTTGTTAAAACACAATTTAGTGAAGGATTTTAATATAATTCTTTTATATTTAGACTGTTCAAATAAGTGAGCAAGACTGTAGGATTTGCATAATGCAAGTGATAAGCTTGATTTCCTCCTACAGAGTCAGCCCTCATTATTTGAGGATTCCATATTTGCAAATTCACCTACTTGCTCAGATTTGTTTATTACTTCAAAATTAAAACTCTTATTGCTTTTGTGGTCATCTGAGGGCTTGCATCTATGGAGAGTGGTGAAAAATTTGAGTCATCTGAGGTTGAACAAATTGACACTCTTAACTTTCTTTCCAGCAGCACATGGATCCTTCTTTAATATAGACCACATTATGTAAGATCAAGCCTGTAATCCCAGCACTTCGGGAGGCTGAGACAGGAGAATCGCGAGTTCAAAGCCAGCCTCAGCAACGGTGAGGCGCTAAGCAACTCAGTGAGACCCTGTCTCTACATAAAACACAAAATAGGGCTGGAGATGTGGCTCAGCAGCCGAGTATTCCTGAGTTCAATCCCTGGTGCCAAACAAAACAAAACAAAACACAACACAACACAACACAACACAACACCCTACTGTTGGCATGCAATTGTAATATTACCTTAATATATTTTTAATATCTGTAGGGTTATTTTGATAGCTCCCTTTCCATTGATACTGATTTTTGTGTTCCTTTTTCTTGATTAGACTTGTTTGATTTTTATCAAACAAGCTGTATTATTCTCTATTTCATATTATTTCTGCTCCTACTCTTATTTTTTCCTTCCTACTACATAATTTGAAAATAATTTGATTGTTATAAGTGCACCATTTAGTTTTGAAATAGTTCACATGTAGGGGTGGGGTATATCTTAAGGTGATTGATTTCTGATGTAATAAATCATGCAGGAAACACAGTCTGCATGATTTCAAATTTTAAAAAGTAATGGAAATGCTTTTTATATTGATTGTATTAGTTACATGTCTAAACTGATCAAATTGCATACTTCAAATATGTGCATTTTATTGTACTTCAATTTTACCTCAGTAAAGCTATGGGAAAAGAAAAGAAAAAAACAAACCAAAAACCCAATAAACTGGGTGCCATGACCCATGCCTGTACTTGCACCTACTCTGAAAGCTGAGGCTACAGGATCACATGTTTGAGGCCAGACTCTGCAACTTAGACCCTGTCTCAAAATTTTTAAAATTTTAAAAGGGTTGCTGATGTAGCTCAGTGGTAGAGTGGCCCTTAGTTTGTACCTCTGGTACTGCAAAAATAAAAGTAAATAAATAAATACAAACAGAAACAAAATTGACACCTTTTTTTGGTACAGGAGATTGAACTCGGGGGCAATTGACCATTGAGCCACACCCTCAGCCCTTTGTTGTATTTGTTTATAGATAGGGTTCTGCTGAGTTGCTTAGCACCTTGCTAAATTGCTGAGGCTGGCTTTGAACTCACCATCCTCTTGCCTCAGCCTCCTGAGCCACTGGGATTACAGGCTTGCACCACTGTGCCCGGCCAAATTGAGACTCTGTTTTAAGCTTTCATACTATATTCTTTTGCTGGTTTATTTAGTGCTGTATTTCACATTTTTGTTAATGACCCCCAAACATAGTTCAGAACTACTGCCTAGTATTCATAAATACAAGAAGATTGTGATGTGCTTTACAAAAGAAATATGTATAATGATAAGCTTTGCTCAGATATGAATTATAGTGCTATTGGCCATAATTTAAATGTTAATGAGTCAACAATATACATTAAATAAGGTGTCTTTAAACCTAAATATATAAAACAAGGTTATGTATTGATTAATAGACCAAATTTTGTCCAGAAGCTTGCAGAAACATAACTCTTTATTTCCCCTAGGTGCAATGGTTCCTTATTAATTAATTCAGTATTTACAGCAAATAGAAAAAACTGGAGAGAAAACTTTCATTCTGTAATTCACGCTTTTGCTTTTACCCAATCTTACTTTACTTTACCTGTTTATTTTACTTGCCAGACTCTTGTGGCATGAGTTTGTGGTCTTGTAAGGTTATAGATGGAAGGTAAAAGTAAATGTTACCAACTGTAATGATGTAAAGTTTCCATGTAGCTGTCACATGGCGGGAAGAAGCTAAGTGGAAGATATATTATGTTACATAGCGAGAAGTTACTGCACATAGTTTAAACGTAAAAGAATAAAAATTATGTTATTATAAGTTTATGTACCCATTTATAGAATCAAAAATGAAAATAAATATATCAGAAGAAGGGGAAACTGTGATGCCAACAAACTAAATTCTTCCTCTTCTGTGGCAGGATCATAAAGGACCTATTGAAATATGGCATGAACAGTAGATTACTTGTTTGAAAGAAAGGAAATAGCAAAGGAAACAGGAAATGATGAAGCTATCTTTTGTTGATTTGGAAGTTTCTGCAAGATATATTAAGAGACAAATGTGTATTGCAGGGCACTCTGTATAATACCAACTTTGAGTAAGAAGAGAGGAACCAAAGAAGATATATTTAATTTGTTTGTGTAGATATAGAGACTCTAGAAAGATACTCAGAAATGAACTGAAGTAGCTTGTTTACATTCCCCATTTAAAAATCAGTTTCTAACAGTTCTTATTCTCTGTTTGAAAACTTCGAGTCTCTCTGTATGTGTTTGCATGTGGACATAATGTTTATTTGAATGTTTGTATGAATGGTTATATACTGCTGTATTTTTTGTTGTTTGTCAATAAAAAATTTACTTGCTTAAAATACATATGTGTTGATATTGTCCAGAAAAATTTAACAGGTTACTTATAATTGTTATGTAGTCAAACTGTTGAAACATGTTTACTGATACATTCTGACTTGCATTAATGCTTTATGTTCTTGCATTTCTATAAGAAAATCAAACAAATTAAAACGGGAAAATGACCAATATCTGATTTCTCTGCTGTTTTCCCTCTTGAAATCATATGCTTAGGTAGGTACCTTTTGACCCCATGGGGAAAATATTTAATGTTCCAAAGTACCAAAAACGGAAAAAAATTTTTTGAGAATGAAGTGTTTTCCAAATGTGAATTCTTAAGCGTATTCTCCATGTATATGGCTTGTGCTAAATGTCTTCTGGCGTAATTGTTACATGTTTGGTATGAATAACACACAGCTTGTTCAAAAGAAGGCCAACCAGATAGGCTTCACTTGACTCCTGCAAAGCACCAGTAACTTGTTTGGAAGTGCAAATCTGTTTTGAAGACTTAAGTGATTTCTCACAACAGACACTGGAAGGGGGGATGTTTATGAATCCTAAGTTCAATGGACTTTTGATAATGTCAGATGTCACAAAGTGTCACAGTTCCCAAACTTGTGATGAGATTTCATCATCTGTCCAGTGGAGAGTGCATTTGGAAGTGACTTTAGTAGTTGATTGCTTCCTGCGTGCTTTACCACCCTGTTGATTTGAGGGGGACTCTGCTGTGAATGAGCCATGATATTGACACTTCCTTTCTTAGCCCACTTCTTCTTCAGCTAGAGCTGCATAAGCTAAAGGCTACACTGGCGTTAGAGAGCAGCAGCTGCAAAAGCAATTGAAAGATGACTGATGCTGAGGCTATCCCCGATACATGCTGTATACTGTATTTTGTCAATACAAAATATTATACATAGACTCAAAATATCAAACTTGAGTTTTTCTCTTTTCATGCTCTTTTCTCTCCAGTAATTTGAACTTTTATAATCTTTGTGTACTGAAAGGTAATTCACATACCATAAAATTGACCCATTTAAAGTATGCATTCAATGTGTTTTTAATATATACACATTTGGTCACACATCGCTGTTGTCAAACTCCAGAATGTTTTTCTCGCCTCCAAAATGAAACCCATAAGCATTAGCAGCAAGTCCTCTGTTCCCCTACCTAATACCTTAATTCCTGGCAGGTACTAGTTTACTTTTTGTTTCTCTAGATTTTCCTATTATAGACATGTCATATAAATGCAGTTATACAATATGTAACATTGTGTCTGGCTTTTTTTTAACCTGGCATAATGTTTTCATGGTTCATAAAAGCTGCGGTACATATATCAGTACTCATTACTCTTTATGACTAAATATTCCATTGTATGGATGTGTCACATGGTATTTATCCACTCATGAGTTAGTGGACATTTGAGTTGTTACCTTTTTTTTTGACAAAAATCTTAACTGTTAGGAACAGTCTGGTAGTTTCTGTGTAGAAGTATGTTAATTTTTTTTTTATTATAGCCAGTCTAAGTGGTATGTGAAATAGTATCTCATTGTGTTTTGGTTTGCATTTCCTTAATGACTGAAAATGTTGAGCTTTTTTCTTCATGTACTTACTTATTGTTCATATATCTCCTTTAGTGAGGTATCTGTTCAAATCTTTTACCTATTTTATTTTATTTTTATATTTTGGTACTGGAGATCGAACTCGGGGGTATTCGACCACTGAGCGACATCCTCAGCCCTGTTTTATGTAGAGACGGGGTCTCACTGAGTTGCTTAGCCGCCTCGCTGTTGCTGAGGCTGGCTTTGAACTCGCGATTCTCCTGTCTCGGCCTCCCTAAGTGCTGGGATTACAGGCTTGTGCCACCGTGCCCGGCTAAATCTTTTACCTATTTTAAAACTTATTTATTAACTCTTGCGTTCTAAGGATTATTTATATGTAGTGGATACAAGACCCTTATCAGATACATGATTTGCAGATTTTTGTCTAATTCTGTGAGTATCATAAGAAACCATTGCCTAATCCAGAGTCACATAGATATATACCTGTGTTATCTTGTAAGACATGTATAGTTCTAGTTCTTGATCCATTTTGAGTTCACTTGTGTGTATATAGGAGGAAGGGAGTTCGTATTCATTCTTTTGCATGTGGTTAGCCAGTTAATTTCAGAATCATTTGTTGAGAAGCCTGTTTTTCACTATTGAATTGTCTTGGAACCTTTGCCAAAAGTCTTTGAATCATAAATGGATGGATTTATTTCTGAATTCTACTCATGTATTTCAGTCCTTATGCCATACCAAACTGTGTAATATAGCTTTGTAGAAAGTTTCAAAACTGGAATCTATGTACCAACTTTGTTCTTTTTCAAGATTGTTTTGGGTAGTCGAGTCTCTTGGGCTTCTGTATAACTTTTAGGATCAGGATTGCTGAGCATATCAATATATGCAAAAAGACAACTGGGATTTTGATGGGATCTGACAGTTAATTTGGCGAGTATTACCATCTTGATAATATTGTTTTCTAATCCATGAGCACAGGTGTTTTTACCTTCATTTACATTTGTATTTTCTTTCAATAATATTTTGTGGTTTTTAGTTTATCAGTCTTGCATTTTGTTTTGTTAAGTTTGTTCTTAAGTAGTTTCTTCTTTTTAATGGTATTGTAAATAGAATTGTTTTCCTAATTTCACTTTCAGATTCTTCATTGATGTATGCAAATACAATTGAATTTTGTGTGTTGATCTTGTATCCTGCATCTTGAACCATTATCTCTGATAGTTTTATAGTTGCTGTTGTTTTGGAGATCCCTTAGTATTCTTTATATGCACTGTATGCAGAAGTGATCAACTCAGGTTTGCCATTAGATCTACCTTTATGTGGCCCTGGAATTGACATTTATTTGTCCAAAAGGATGAGGCTATTCGTTTTTCCTTGTTCTATATTATTGGTTCTCCCAGCATTGTTATCAGGGACATTAAGCTGTCCTTGGGTTGTAGATTTAGCTCAGTAAGTAGTAAGAGTACTTGCTTAGAATGTGCAAGATCTTGGGTTCAATCCCCAATACCACCAAAAAATAAATAAATTAAAATTTTTAAAAAGCTGGCTAATTATGTGTGGAGTCACTTTCAGGGTCCACTTATTATTTTTTAAAATATTTTTAGTTGTAGATGGACACAATATCTTTATTTTTTTTATGTGGTGCTGAGAATCCAACCCACTGCCCCACATGTGCTAGGCAAGCGCTCTACAAGCCCCACTTATTCTTTTTTTTTTTTTTTTTAATGTTTTTTAGTTATAGATGGACTCAATGTCTTTATTTTGTCTATTTATTTTTATGTGGTGCTGAGGATCGAACCCAGTGCCTCACATGTGCAAGGCAAGTGCTCTGCCACTGAGCCACAACCCCAGCCCCCCACTTATTCTTTATTAACCTTTGTTATCTACATTCACCCCACACCCCCAAAGAAAAAGAAATAAAGTATGTGCATCACAGCTGCTGGTTTATCTGAATGTTGAATTCTCCCTAGAGGGAAAGAAGTGAGTTTGGAAGGCATCTTCCCAGTTTGATTTTTTTCCTGAAAGGCACATCTGATTACATACTATCTTGCTTTGAAATTTTTAAATGGTTTCACACAGTTTTCAAGTTCAAATTATTTAGCATTGGGCCTTTCTGATTACTGCCTTATCTCTGGCCCAATTTTATGCCCCACCTTTCATCTTTTCTTTATATTCATACTTTTCTCCAGTCATAACAGACGACCAGTGTTTCCATAACAAACATAATTTTTCACATCTTTTTTCTGTTGAACATGCAATTTACTTTGTTTCACATGCCTGTATCCCCTTTTTTCATGAGATTTATTGTTTTTAAGTGTCCCGGGTCAAATGTTTCTCTGACTACTTCTTTCTACCTGATTGCCCAAATCCATTGATAATCTATATATACCAGAACAGAATTTATCCCATCATATGTTAATTTATTTTTCACCAGATGGCTAAGATTTTGAGGACAAAGGACCAAGGTATTTCTCAGTTGCTCAATTTTGGGGTGAAAAAACTTAAGAAATCAAAACAGTATACCCTGATTCTAATTCTGTTTTGGGGGCTGAGGCAAACAGAAGACTAAATTTGATACATGGATATATTCTAAAGAAAACTGGAGAAAATATCTGAATTGCACCTGGAGTTCCCGTGGCTCATCTAGTCTTTCTGAACTTGCTCTAATATTGTGCTCCTAGTGATGACCAAAAAGATCCTTAGTGAGATTATCGGGCCCCCAGTGAGATCCAACAAGGTATTTGGAACTGAAAATAGGACCAGTGTTTGTTTGGTTTACTAATTTACTTCTGTGCTGATAGTGTGAAAAAAAATAAAAATAAAGCACCCACGTGCTTCATTCCCTCAGCTGCCCCCCCCCCCATGCTATGTTGAACCCTGGACCTCACACATGCTAGGCAAGTGGTCTACCTTTGAGCTACATCTCTAGCCCCCCTCAGCATGTATTTTAAAGTACTGATTATGTGTGAAAGTTTCATTTAATGTCCTTGGTTTATATACAGAGAACAAAATCCCTGTCTCAAATACTTTACAGTCATCCTAGTGATGGCCAAAGGAGAGCAAGTATAGTTGGATAACTTGCAGTTGGACATATCTTGGTTTCACGTGTTTATCATATTGTCCTTAGGGGCTGAAGTGTGATTTTAATTTGTAAGTTAAATCCCCATTTCAAATTCTTTTAAAATATGACACACTCCCATTGGCATATTAAGTGCATGTTTTGGAATATTAGTGAATTAAAGATGTTTCAGGAGATGGGAACATACCACTGAATTTGCCTTTGCACTCAAAGATGCAAACTGAAATTTAAACTCCTTAATTAATATTTAGAGTGAATTGACAATTAACGGAGAGCTAAAAACAGAATAATGGATGAATACTAGGCAACCTGAACAGTCAGGAACCAGAATAGTGGTGGTGGTGCTGAATGAGATTGTGGGTAGGGACCAAAGTTTAGCCTATTTTACAGTTTTACCCTAGAGCTCATCCTAGTCAAAATATTCAGTGTGTCCTCTTTAAAATTAAATGTTAGATAGTGATCTTATTTTCCACTTCAGTCCATTCCAGATTTTCTGCCAAACTATTGTTAAATGGTTTACATTTTATATTAATTATTGGACTTCATTTGCAGAACATGAAACCATTTCTAGCTACCTTAAACGAAGAAGGGAAGATATTAGCAGCATATTGAGCAGTTCACAGAATGGTTCAGAGGCTGGGAAACCCGGACTTAGGAATCGGGGCAACTCTGGGTGTCTAGACAGCAGGAAATACTCATATTCTTATTTTGTATCTCCACTGGATTCAAACACACACACACAGCAGTCATTTAGTCAATCTCTCACTCACACTCGCTCTCTCACTCTCTTATTCTCATTTGCTCTCCTCTCCTCCATTCCTCCCCCTGTATTGTATCACTTTCAAGACCCAAAGTTCTAGGTGACAGAGTTGATTGATTATTTGAGTACTGGTTTTGTGCTTTCCCTTTGGTTTCTTGGCTGTAGGTATGGGTGGAGAGTATATATGAAAGAAGAGCAGTACTTAGACAAGTTGATCTATAATCTTCCAGAAGGGAACTGTGGTGCTATCTTGAACTTGGAGTGAATGTTGAGTACCTGAAATGGAAAGTGTTTACTGTGTTTTGTATCAAAAGATTTGAATTTCAAATTTCAGAGTTAAGACTGCTTTTTTAGGGAAATGAGGAATTTTTACACTAGATTATTTCTGGTTAGGTGGGGGCATCTGTTGGTGAAATATAGCATTGCACTCTTAACTGTTAAAGCATTCTCATTCTCTTTCTCACACATACACACATGTACACCCCTACCTGATTTTTTTTTTTGTGCAGGGGGGTGGGGGGGTATGGTCTGTAGCAGAGGTATATAACCTTTTCTCTATAGGTCCAAGTAGTCGATATCTGTACATCATATGGTCTTTGTCCCAGTTGTTCTCATCAGTTCTGTTGTCACAGCAGTAAAGTAACCACAAACTACATGTAATCAAATGAGTGTGACTATGTTCCAATAAAATTTTATTTGTAAAAAACAGATGGAGAGCTATATAATTTTCTGACCCCTAGTCTATAGCAACTGCCCAATAGAAATTTCTAGAATGATGGCCCTGTTTTATATCTGTATGGCCAGTTATGCTGTTAGTTACTAGCTGCATATAGCTACTAAGGACTTAAAATGTGGCTAGTGCAACTGAAAAAATTAATTTTTAAATGTTAATTTTAATAGTCTCAGTTAAAATAAATTGTATCTGCTAGCTTAAATATTCTTCTTTTCACCACACTGTTGGCCAGATTAGCAGTGAAAACCTCATAGGGTTATACATCACTGGCCATCAGGGAATGCAAATCAGAACCACAAGGAGATATCTTCTTACCCTAGTAATGAAGCCTATTATTAAAAAGCAAAATAACCAAAAGCTGGCAAGAATGTGGATAAAAGAGAGAACTCTTTTTGTTTTTAATTTTTTTGTTGTATTTATAGATGGACAGAATGCCTTTATTTGTTTATTTTTTATTTATTTTTATTTTTTTTTAGTTGTAGATGGACACAATATCTTTGTTTAATTTTATGCGGAGCCGAAGATCGAACCTAGTGCCTCACACATGCGAGGCAAGCACTCTATCACTGAGCTACAATCCCAGCCCCTTTTTGTTTATTTTTATGTGGTGCTAAGGATGGAATCCAGTGCCTCACACATAACTAGGCAAGTGCTCTGCTACTGAGCTACAACACCAGCCCAAAGAGAGAACTCTTATCTACTGATTGTGTGAATATAAATTTGCATGGCCATTATGGGGAACTATATGGAGATTCGTCATGTTTTTGTCAGCTTTTTCTCTGCTGTGACTAAAAGATCTGACCAGAAAATTTTTAGAAGGAAAAGTTTATTTGAGGGCTCACGGTTTCAGAGATCTCATTCCATAGACTGCAGGCTCCATTCCTTGCCGAACATTGTGGCGGAAGAGTGTGGAAGAGGGAACCAGCTCACATGGTGATCAGGATAGAGTCTCTGCACTCCAGATACAAAATATGTATCCCATAGCCACGGCCCCAACAAACCACTTCTTCCAACCACAACCTACCTTCCTCCAGTTACTGCTCAGTTAACTGCCTCCAGTTAATCCCATGGAAAGTTGGGGGTAATTCACTGATTAGGTTAAGGCTGCAGTACAACCGTTTCTTCTCCAAACCTCTTGTATTGTCTCACATGTGATCTTTTGGGGGATACCTCACATCCAGACCACAACACCTCATAAAACTAAACATACATTCACAGTATCCACCAGCTGTCCCACTTCTAGTATAAATCCAAAGGAAATTAAATCAACGTATCAAAGAGATACCTGCATGCCCAGGTGTATTGCAGCACTATTTACAGTAGCCAGGGTGTCTGTTGAGCCTGGCTGGGTGGCACATGCCTATAATCCCAGTGGCTTGGGAGGCTGAGGCAGGAGGATCATGAGTTCAAAGCCAGCCTCAGCAAAAGTGAGGCACTAAGTAACTCAGTGAGAGCCTGTCTCTAAATAAAATACAAAGAAGGGCCAGGGATGTGGCTCAGCAGTCAAGTGCCCCTGAGTTTAGTCCCTAGTACAAAAAAACAGATATCTGCTGACAGATGAATGGCTAAGGAAAATGGGACACATACACACAATGCAATATTATTTAGCCATTAAAAAATGAAATCCTGTGATTTTTTTTTTTTCAGGAAAAGTAGATGGAACTAGAAGATATGTTAGGCCAAATAAGCCTAACACAGAAAAGAAATAAATGTTCTGTCTCTCATGGGGTAACCAAAAATGTTGATCCCCAAATGGTAGATAGTAGCATTACTAGAGGCTAAGAATGGTAGTTGGGGAGGTTAGATAATGAATATCACAATTCAGTTAGATAGGAGGAACATATTCTAGTAGCAGTAGGGTAACTATAGTTTACAATAACCTGTTATATATTTGTAAAGAACTAGAAGAATGCCAGGTGCAGTGGTACAAGCCTGTAATTCGAGTGGCTCAGGAGGCTGAGGCAGGAGGATCACAAGTTCAAAGCCAGTCTCAGCCATTTAGCAAGGCCCTAAAGCAATGTAGTGAGACCCTGCCTCAAAATTTAAAAGGCTGGGGATGTAACTCAGTGGTAAAGTGCCCCTGGGTTCAATCCCCAGTACCAAATAAAGAGAGGAAAAAAACCTAGAGAGAGGAGCTAGAAGAAATGATAAGGAAATGAAAATACTAATTACCCTGATTTGATCAACACACATTGTATACATGTTTTGAAATACAACACTATACCCCATAAATATGTGCAGTTATTACATGTTAATTGAAAAGAAAAAAATTAAAATAATTTTTTTTGGTACTGGGGATTGGACTCAGGGGCACTCAACCACTGAGCTACATCCCCAGCCCTATTTTGTGTTTTATGTAGAGACAGGGTCTCACTGAGTTGCTTAGCGCCTCGCCATTGCTGAGGCTGGCTTTGAACTCGCGACTCTCCTGTCTCAGCCTCCCAAAAGTGCAGAGATTACAGGCGTGCGCCACTGCGCCCAGCTTAAAATAATTTTTAAAGCAGAGTTATATTGGAATTAGGAAAGGCATTTCTAAAATAATTCTGCTGCAGAATTAATTTTGAGACAGAAACTAAGGTTAAGAATAAACCTTGGGGGCCTGTTGTTATAGCTCAGTGGTAGAATGCTTGCCTAGCATTTGTGAGGCACTGGGTTCCATCCTCAGCACCATATAAAAATAAATAAAATTTTGTGTCCATCTACAATTTTAAAAATCTTTATAAGAAAGAATAAATGGATACTTACCTATCAAGAACTATTATAGTTATGTTTTCCAAGGAATCAATAGTGAGGTTATCAACCTTTTTAAATAAATGATTTTTACAAAAAATGCCTTGTGATGAAATACGAAGATTTTTATATCAATAGTGAAACCAGGTAAATTGCAGAGCTTCTAAGTAGTTCTCCTTATTATGTATAGAGTAATGCACATATCATAAGTATATTTTTGTTGATGATGATGTTATACTGGGGACTGTACCTGGGGCCTCATGCATATGCTAAGCAAGTACTCTACAACTGAGCCAAATCCCCAGCTCATAAGTATATTACTCAATGAATTTTCACTAACTAAACACAGTCATGTAACTAGTACCAATATAGAAATAAAGATTGTTCCCATCTTTATTTGTTCCAATGATTGTGATATTGGAAAAATCACCAAGAATCTATGAATAAAACTAAGAAGTAAATTAATCAAGGTCTTAGAATATAAATCATGTACTAAGAATTAGTTATATTTGTATATATCAACAACAAATAAATGAAAAGTGAAGTTTTTAAAAGATACTGTGTGCAGCAGTATCAAAAATACAATATAACTAGTAATCTGACAAAAGATACTCAAGACATTGTCACTGAAAACTGTGGAATGCAGAGAAATCAGAAAACACTAGCAGAATGAGAGGTTTAAAGTTCATGATTTGGAAGACGGTGTTATAATGCTATCACTTCTTAAAATGATTTATGGATTCAGTGTAATTCCACACGGTTTTGGGGAATAGAGAAAGTGGCAGGCTGATTCCAAAATTTATATCAAATTATAAAGGCCAAGTATAGTTAAGGCAGTCATAAAGGACAATACCAAAAAACAAAAACAAAAAAGGACAGTACAAAGTTGAAGGAAACATACTATTAGATATCAAGGAATATAATAAAATAGTTAAATTAGTGTAAATTATTGACACGAGAGTAGGAAAAAATGCATCAGTAGAACAGAACAGAGTTCAGCAACAGTGCCATTCCTGTGTAGTAACTTGATTGATGACAAAGATGACACTGCAGTGCAGTGGGAACAAGGTCATTTTATGATAGATACACTAGATCAATTGGATATTTAAATGGGGAAATAACTCCCTCAATTCTTAGCTCTTACCGTGATACAAAAACCAATTCCACTTGAATTGTAAACACAACAAAGTTTTAATAAGAATAGACTATGTTTGAGTTTGGATTGACAAATTTCATAAATCAGTTATAAAAGGCACAAACCATAAAGGAAAACATTCGGTAAATTTAACCATGCTTAAAATGACACAAAAAGAGAGTGAAAAGGCAAACCATGGAAGACCTGTAACCCAGAATATAGAAAGAATTCCTATAAATGAGAAGAAAATGTCACACAATCTGCTCAAGCCAAATCTTTTAGGCCTATAATAATAATTGGTAGAACTTTGTCTCATCCTTCCAGCCCTAGATGCATTCTTCCCAAAGTCAGTTCCTCTTACTTTGTAGCTTGTTTAGATATGTTTTGTTTTATTAAGATTTAATCTTATTTAATCTTTTAAATAAGATTATTATAGTTCCGTGTCTTTCAATTTCAGATTGTTATTGACTTCCTATTATAGAAGATAAGGAATTGGGTCTTTCAAATAATCCAGTTTTATACACTTTTTTTTTAAATTTTATTTTTGTTGTAGATGGACAGTATACCTTTATTTTATTTGTTTTATTTTTATGTGGTGCTGAAAATCGAACCCAGTGCCCCACACATTCTAGGCAGGTACTCTGCCACTGAGCTATAGCCCCAGCCCCAGTACTCTTAAAGAAATATCCACACTTCCCTGTTCCCATCCTAATTTTGATAGCACTGAGTATTTCAATTTATGGTTAAGTCAGTATTTCAGTGTGTGTATTTTGACTGGAAATTTGTTGATAGCTGAGTCATGAAAAATTTCATTATTAGATTTCTTTTTTTGTATAATTTTTTTGTTTTCCATGGAGTTAATAGTTGATTTATTATTAAGTTGTTTTAAAGTACAATGTAATTATCCATATACCCACCAGTAAACATGTACCAGGCTCTTATTTTAAAATACAAATTAGTTTTTCCTTCCCTCTTTTCCTTTATTTTTTAGACATCACTCCCAAAGACCTTCATTCTTCTTTTCTCATCTAAGCGAGTTATTCTCTCTCTACGATGCCTGTCATCTTAGAATCTCCTTTTATTTTTATTTTGTATTTTTTATTATTTATTCTTTTTAGATATACATGGCAGTAGAGTGCCTTTTGGCATATTGTGCATACATGGTGTATCACTTACTGTAATTAGGATCCCATTCTTGTGGTTGTACATGATGTGGAGTTACCCTGGTTGTGTATTCATATAGAAGAATAGGTAATTAATTCTATTCTTTCCTGTTTCCCTTCCCCTCCCTTCCCTTCATTCCCCTTTGTCTAAGCCAATGAACTTCTGTTCTTCACCCCACCCTCCTTTGTTATGAGTTAGCATCCACATATCAGAGAGAACATTTGGCCTTTGGTTTCAGAGGACTGGCTTATTTGACTTGGCATGATATATATTCTCCAGTTCCATCCATTTACTGGCAAATGCCATAATTTCATTCTTCTTTATGGCTGAGTAATATTCCATTGTGTATATATACTACATTTTCTTCATCCATTCATCTGTTGAAGGACACCTAGATTGATTACATAGCTTGGCTATTGTGAATTGAGCTGTTATAAACATTGGTGTGGTTGCATCACTGTAGTATGCTGAGAATCTCCTTTTTTAATCATCATGAGAATTCCTTTTTGTATCTGTCCTGCATTTGAGCTCCTGTTCCTTTATCCTGTTATCTTCTTTTTCTTGGTTTATTCCTTTGTTTTGATGGAGTAGATTCTCTAGTCACTTCCTAAGAAAAGGTGTAAGGGTGATCAATTTTTTTTTGAGATCTTGCGTATTTTGTACCTCCCACTTGGTTGTTAGTTTATCTGGGGAGTAGAATTCTAGAATGGAAATTATTTTCTCAGAATTTTGAAAACATTTTACTGCTGAGCACTCCACTGCCATTTTAAATTCTGATAACTTTGTAAGTGACCTGTACTTCTCTGGAAGCTTTTTATGATCTTCCTTGTATCTCTACCATTTTAAATTTATTATGATGTGTGTTGATGTGGTCTTTGAATCCACTGTGCTTGATTCAAAAAAGTCCTTCCAATCTAGAAACTCACACGTTGCAGTTCTGGAAAAGTTTCTTGAATTATTTTTTGGGTAATTTGAACTACGCGGTTTTAAAATTCTTTTTTCTGGAGCTCATTATTTAGACCAGGACTTCTTGCATTTATTCTCTAGTTTTCTTTTTTCTTCCAATTTTATTTAGTCTCTCTGTAAGGGAAGATTTGGGGATGATTTCTTCAGCTTTATCTATCTTTCTTCTTCCTCCTCCTTTGTACTTCATTTGTCATTTTCTTAATTTCCAGTGAGGATATTGGCAATAATTGTATGTATGTGAAATTTTTCCCCTGCTGCCTGGATTAACTCTTACTGGTTTCATTTTATTTTTATTTGCATTTCTTCAAACATGTAGTGATGTTGGCTTTTGTTCTTATGTATGCATTAGGAACTTAAACACTTACTGGATGCTTTGTGAGAGTAGGCAGGGATTATTGTTTGATGGATTTTTTAGTAGGATGACCTAGCTGGAAAATTTCTTTGAGGGATTTAAAACTTAGTATCTGTAAGTCTTGTCTTTTGAGATGATCTGCTTTTCGGGAGAGAAAATAATATAATCTTCCACCTGTGGAGGATAAATGTGCTGTTAACTCTCTAGAATAGAACATGAGAAGAAGGTTAAGTTAGGTGTTTTTTGGTTTTGGTTTTTTTTTCACCCGTACTTAATTTCTTCTGTTTCCTTAATGAAGGTGCTTTGTGTGCTGCAGTGCAGAGTTCTCCTGGCTCGTGATTTCCACAGAGTAAATGTGACCTCTGGTATTTGTAACAAATCCGCAGTCACTTATATCATTTTTTTTTGTTCTTATGTATGCCTTCACTATCAGCTTTCAATCTTTTTTTTTTTTTTTTTTTTTTTTTTTTTTTTTTTCTTTTTTTTTTTTTTTTTTTTTTTTTTTTTTTGACTATGATATGCCTTAGTATGGTTTTCTTTGTACTTACAAAGAAAATCTCCTGGTTGGGAGAATTGATGAACTCTTAATCTATAAATTGATGTCTTTACCAAGTTTTGAAATTTTCTTCAAATGTTTTTTTCTGCTCCATTTTTTGTCCTGTGACTCTCATTACATGTATGTTCAATTACTTAATAGTGTCCAACAGATGGCATTTTTAAATTTTTTCTTTCTGTTCTTTAGAGTGAATAATTTCTTTGAATTGTCTTCAGTACTCTTTCTCAGTGTTATGCCCACCCAGTGATTTGGGTTTTTTTTTCATTTTAGAGTGAAATTTTCAGTTCTAGAATTTACATTTTTTTTACGGTTTTCATTCTGCAAAAATTTCCAATTTGTTCATTTATTATAAGCATATTTCCCATTTTAAGCATGCTTATAGCTAATTTAGCCCATTTTAGGATATGTATTACTTTAAAGTCACTCTCTACTGATTCTTTTCTCTTGAGTATAGGTCATATTAGCTTGTTTCTTTGTATGTTTAGGAATGTTGTATTTTATTCTATACTCTGAATGACACACTATAGTGACTCTGACTCTGGGGTTTGTTGTATTCTTCTAGAGAATGTTGATTTTTTTTTTAAATTGGTTTGTTTATTTTATTTGTAGGTAGTTAATTTAACTGAACTGACATCTAAACTCTGTCTGCCAAAGGGGGCTAGCAGCTCACATCTCTGTTCAGTTGTTTTAGCCTTGCCTGGCACTGCTTATAGTCTTTCCCATCCTACATGAACAGCTAGAGAGGTGAGAAGAATTAATATGCAGAGTTTAGGACTCTTTCTTTATGGTTCCTGTTTTCCGGCATGTTCCTCCTTACTTTTCAGCCACTATTATAAACTGAAACTGGTTTTTTAAACCAGTAAAACTGAAGATTTAATCAGAAATTTCAGTTGACTCCTAGGACCTTCCCTCTGGGAAAAACTGTAAAAACAGGAACCCCTCCAAATCTTTTTCCATCCTCGAAGTGTTAATCTCTCATCTAGAGTTGTTCTACATTTGGTTGCTCAAGTATCTTCAGGTAACAAACTATAGAAACGATCCCTGAAAGTATAGTCTTCGTTTTTAAATACTTTTCCATAATTTATCGTTATCTGTGGGAATGCTGTTCTGATATAAGATATTCTGTTATTGGTGGTGGTGGTGATGTTGCTGTTGCTTTGTGTACACACACATATATTCATTTTGTTTGTTTTAAAGGTAATATTGCATGAATTTATATTGATACTTTAAATTCAAGACTATAAAATTTTTATTTGCATCTGCATCTTCTGTACTGAGAATCATGGCTTTTTGATCAGAAAAAAACTCATCAGTTTTGGTCTACAATAGGAGCTTAAAAGTGAGGAGAAATATGCTGAAAAAAAATAAACACATAAAATAATCTGTTTTATTGAATATAGAATACTTTGCTCATATTTTCTTTCCTTGTCTATCTTAACTATGTTACTTTGTTTTCTTTTTGTCATAAAGTATTACTTTTGAAAACTTTGATGTTGGCCTTCTGGGTTGATATTCTTAGGTGTGTGTTGTCTTGTTTCTTTTTCAAGAAGTTTTAGATTTTATTTTTCCGGGGAATTTTTCTTAAATTGCAGTTTTCATTATTTACTCCTTTTAATATTCTAAGGAATTCTTTTATCTGTATATTAAATATTTGTTGCTTTATTGGTTGTTGTTTTATCTCAAATTCTTTTTATCTCTCTTTTTTTAAGAATTTTTATTGTTTTGCCACAATTGGAAGTCTTTAATATTTCAGCACACATACATTCTCTTTTCACTAAAATTTCATGACAGATAACTGAATTAGTACTAAAGACATGATCTGGATTAGACTACCATTTCGAGACTTGGGTCTAATTTAGAACAAAATCCCTAGCACAAAGTATTTAAAAATATATTCTATTTGACAGCAATTGTAGTTTTTTGTGGGGGGATGGGGAGTGTTTACTTTGTAGGATACATATTTGAAAATATTCTTGATGTAGTTATTGAAGATACCAGTATACAGATAGAAGATAGCTTATGGTGACTACTTACTTATTGGGATAAATCATGTCATAAAATTCAGATTTTTTCATCAATATCCCCTTTCCCAAAAGTGTTTCAGAAAGTTATCAATTTTTTTTTAAGTGAGGAGGAGAAGAAATGGGATGAGGATTTTTGTTCCACTCTGTAAAAACTATATTACTCCAAACCAAAGGTTTAAATTCTTCTAAAAAGGTAAACTTCAAGAATATTCCTCCTTTATACTTGCTAGGCCTCTTAAAGGATTATCTGATAGCAGGGTGCAGTGGTACTTGCCTGTAATCACAGCGGCTCTGGAGGCTGAGGCGGGAGGATCCTGAGTTCAGACAGCCTCAGCAATTTAGCAAGGCCCTCAGCAACTTAGACCCTGTCTCCAAATAAAAAATAAAAAAGGCTGGGGATGTGGCTCAGTGTTGTCAAGCGCCCCTGGGTTCAAGCCCTAGTTCCAAAAAGAAAAAGAAAAAGATTATCTGCTGTATGTATTTGCTGTGTTCATTTGGTTTACTAACTTCCAATACTGTTCTTTTATCTCTAATGCTTTCCCAAATTCTGTTATTTCTTATAAACACATTATTTGAGTTTTTTGAAAAATCTGATATGTTTTTCTTTCTTGCTTGAATCATTTTTGTAACGTCCTTTGGCTCATTTTGAAATAGTAGGTTATGATCTTCACTTGTTTTGTGGGTATGTGTTTCTGGTGTGTTTTTATTGTTAGGGCATTATTCTGTACCTTATTCTTTTTCCATGTAACAGCTTTATGGGGCTGACCATCATTTTCCATAGCTTACTTTTTGTGAAATTGGATGTCCTGTACACTAAGATGTGGTTCAGGATGGCTTTATCTCTGAGTGCCCCTTCTGCTGTTTTGGGCTCTCTTCAAAACTGTGGCATGTGCTTTCTGAGATTTCTAGGCCATTTTCTTTCCCATTTTTATTTCATTTGTACCTGTGGTGCTCAATTTTAATTTTATACCCATTGATTTATACTCATTTTACCTCCCTGTCATGGAATGATCTGTTTCAAGAGTTCATAAAGGATAGCCTATTTCAACTTCTTAGACTTCACCGTGGACTCCTTGCATTTAGTCACTATTTAAAAGGGCAAAACCCTTCCAACCTCAGCACTCCAGTTGACTGCTGGTTTTGATGAGTTCTTTGGGTTTGGTGAGTATCTTGTTCTCAGTTCTGGCAGACATGTTTCTTTCTGCTTCTTGCCATGCAAATAATGATACCACACAAGTCTTGTGGTCTTGGTGATTTTTCTCCACCTACTGTTTTAGTGGGGATTTATGGAAATTCTTGTCACCTAGTGTTGTTGTAAATGTTGCCTCTGGGTTTTTGATTTACTATTTCATTGTTTTTTTCTTTTCATGGATGCTCAGAAACCTTGCTACTGCTTCCATTATTCGAATCTTTCTAATTTATCACTGTATTGCTGCCAGTGTCATAATTTTTTTAGATTTAACAAACTTGCCCTAATTAGATTATAACTTTTTCCAAGTACTCCTTAAGTTTTAAGCATTTCAAGTGCTGTCCTATATTGAAAACAGCCTTTACTGTGTCCAGCATAGTACTGAACATGTTTGTAGTTGTCAGTTTGGAAATTTATCTAAGGATGATTATAGGCCAACTTGTAACTTGTTAATAGTAGGATTACTATTAGGTGGAATTACTACTATTTTTAATAGTAGACACTCTAACAGATGAAAAGGAAAGATGCGTGTCAGCTGGCCTGCAGGAAGTTAACTCATCTTTTGGCATATATGGCTTAACCTCTTGGCCTTTTTTAAAGAAGTTCCTAGAAGACATTGATTGATTCAGTGTATTATGGCACAAAAAAAGTTTACAAAATAATAAACCTCATAAAACTGTATTGGAAATAAAGCAGATGTCATCCTAAAGAATGATAGCTCATTTCTTTCTGTTTGTCACAGTTCAAAAATTTTTTAGGAATTAAGGAAACCCTTGAGTAAAGCAATGGTCAAGATGGTAAAACAGTTTTTTAGAAGATTAAACAACAACAAAAAAATCCAGGGCAGTTGATTAATATGAAAGAAGGCAAAGGGGTGTGTGTGAGATGATAGAATTGGTACTCACGATGGAAACTGAAGAGTATAAATAATGCTTTAGGTCAAACAATACATTAATTTTTATATTGGATACTAATTTTAGTGATCATCTTATCCTAGCAGTGGCCCAATTCCTTTGTTTCTGAGCTGATATTCTAAAAAATAAATCAGTTCCTGAAACACAGCAGAACTTTATTTACTTGATAAAACTTGCCAAGATATTGATAGTGTTAAGAACTTTGTATTTCTACTTCATTTGGCTTCCATGCTTAAAAGAGTCATACTTTATTTTTATTTATGAATATAGATTGTGTACTTTATGTTTATTTGAAATTACTACTAATTTTTACCTTTTAATAAATATTTTAACAGGCCTCAACAAATAATGAAAGCTCTAATCACAGTTTTGGAAGCTTGGGATCTTTAAGTGACAAAGAATCAGAGGTAAGTACTTTGGTTAAGTATGGTAGTATTAAAATAAAAGCTGGTGTCGCCTTTTTAATTAAGTAGGGTTTTTTTTTTTCCTTTTTCTCCATCATTGTAATGCTAAAGTTAGACTTTTAAGGTTCTTTTAGGAATATTTTGTGCTGCCTTATGAAACAAAATATTCAGATTGAAGACTGTATTTGACATTAGAAAATACTGTTGTTTGGTTGTCACTGAACTTGTGCATAGTGATATACAGATATATTTAATGGAAAGTCATTATTAGCTATTCATAATTCATGAGATGAAGGTGGTTTTTGAAATATGTTGCATTTGATGGTTTTCCATTTTTACTTTTGTATTTCTCTCCTTAGTTTGATCCCAGGTAAGGGTTTGTGTACTTTCTTAAATACAAGTATACATTGTTATCTTGTTTTTAGAATTTCTTGTGAAATCATGTTGTTAATTTTTACTTCGCACATTTAAAAAAATCCCATGAATCCTTCCCCACATACCCACTTACTGACCTCACTAAGAAAATAGGCAGTGTAAGTAGGGATTTAAATCCAAGGTAGAGTTCATTTTGAACATTATATACTTGATGGCATCTTTTAAAAAGGGTAGACAGGAATTTGTGTTTTAGCATTCATTTGTTGATGCTACAACTTCACTTTTTGTGGCCATAGCTTTTTCTCTCAGATTATACACTTGTCACTTAATTTTTAACGTTTGTGTGTGTGCGTTCTTGTATTTTCCTTATCAGTGTTAACTTATTTCTGCTTGATTCATTTCAATCTTTCTTCTACTTGGGTTAGTACAGATCTGTCACCTTGTTAATACCAATAGGTGGTCAGCACTCTCTTTTGGCATTTGGTTTCAATGTTCAGTGGAAAGAGAAGTTCAACGGTGACATCTTTTTAGTCCTTTGTTATTGAAAGCATCTAGGAAACTCTAGGTAGATAGCTGTGCAGTTCTGTGCAGGCACCCGTACACTCCAGAGGAGTGTGGCATAGGGTTCTCACTCATCAGGCTTTCCCTTCCGCAGAGACAACTGGCAGGCAGCTGAAAGGACTGTGCAAGTGACGGGACTTTATCTGCAGTAGGTTCCCTTGAGGTAAGCGTTAGTAGCCCCTGTAGCACCAGATTATCACAGTTTAGATTTTTTCAAATTAACACACTTATACTAAGTAATTAAAAATGGCAGCTTTAGCTCTAGTCAAAGTACAGTTTTTCAAACATTGTATCAAGAATATTTTTATTTTTTATTTCCTGGTCTTTGGAACATTTCTTGATATTTTCATGGAATTGGGTGTATCCAGTAATTTAACATGCTCTTCTTTTCTAATCTTTTGTGTTATGAAGGGCAGGCAATAAAATAATTTTGGATATTTTTTCTATTCACCAAATGTGGTGTTTTTGATAGCTTTTTTTTAAGGCAAAACATTAGATCACCTGTAACCATTATATCTTTTATGTTCTTTGGAGGTATTTATACTCCCCATATAAGTTATAGATTTAGTTAGTACATAAATTCTTTCAGAGAAGTTAGCCATAAGACAATTCATCTTACCTTTAGAGAACTCCAAAGCTACATTTTAAAAATGTTGATGTTTTGTTTAAGAACTATAGTTACATTTGCAAAGAAACACAATTTGCTTAACCATTGACTGTACAAAGTTTTATACGTATAGAAGTTTTGATGTTTGGGGTAACAGTAGAAAATCTTGAAAAAAAAACTTTTGGCTTTTGCCATCCTGTGATCTATATCTGGGATTTTTACAGATTAATAAGTCTAGTGGCAAAATATTTGGGGCATTACTACAGATTGTACATTTTACTTAACATACAAAGAGTCAACTTTTCTTATTATTTTGTTCTGTTTTTCCATGTAAGAAGTTGCTT
Source organism: Geosciurus inauris (assembly GCA_004024805.1). Taxonomy (NCBI): domain Eukaryota; kingdom Metazoa; phylum Chordata; class Mammalia; order Rodentia; family Sciuridae; genus Geosciurus; species Geosciurus inauris. Next base: position 28,181 of record PVHX01006451.1, read on the forward strand.
ATCTAGAAAATGAATTCCAGGTTTTACCTTTATAGAAGGTACCTTAGTTAACTCCTTTGAGATGAAATTTCATACACATCAAAGTACAGATATTGAGTTTGTTACCTGAAATAATTGTGATTAAACTGTTGGAAGTTATGTAGTATTCCATTAACTTGTTATCATTTATTTAGGTAATACATTCCCTGATCCATTATATTTTTTAAATAGTAGTTTTGGTTTTGTGAGCAAATAATACTAGAGGGTTTATTTCTTTAAAAATAGCTCTCTCCTACCACCCACCCATACCCATCCTCAGTTCTTTTAAATTTTATTCCTGGTGTTTATTTCCATATTCTAATATAAATAATATGTACGTTTTATTTTGGTTCATAACTTGGACATTATCTGTTGATTCCCACTTAAGTGATTTTACCTAGCTAATGTCCCCTTTCTCTACTTTGTATTCTTCTGTCTGATAATCTTTTCAGACACCCAGAATTCTATTTTTTTCTGTTCTCTATTATAACTGAAAAGCAGTGATAGGCATTATTAGGTCAATTGAATCTACTTCAGCTGAAATTATTACTTCTCTTATATGTGAATTACTTTATTATGAATTTGACTTATTACTAAATGTAGAATTATAGAATGAAAACATTTTTCTCTTGTTAATAATGAAACCACCTGGTAGGTAGGCAGTCAGTGGTTTTGTTTTCCATTTTGTTTTACTTTGCATCACTCTAGATCTTTTGAACAGGCTCCAGAATTCAGTGTTGTTTTCAGTAAGCATATACTGCATATCTGTTGTCTTTTAATCTCTATGCTCAAGTACAGGATATAAAGATAAACAGGATACAGTCCCTTCCTTCAAATGAGATCAATGTCTAGTAGGATTGACAGACATTTAGACACCATTTTGTAAACAGTGTATGCTGTGCTGTAACATATAAATAAGCACAAAGGAATATGGGAGCAAAGACAGGCAACTCTCAATTTCATCTGCTGTCAGGAGAAGGTAGGCAAAAAGGACTTCCTTCATAAAAGAGATTCTAGTTGACTAAGAAAGGCTGTGAATTCTTCCCAAAGAACAAAGTATGAGAAAAAGGTAGGCAGAAGGGGATTAGAGTGCTTTTGCTTTTGTATTCAGTTTTTTGCAAAGTTTGGTTACAGGTATAGATCAGTGACTCTCAGCCCTTTGTGCACTTTAGATTACCTGAGAAGCTTAAAAATACCAAACTGCCTAGGTGGTTCCAATAGTTCGCAAACTTATGCTGTAGGAAGTATATGCAAAAATAGTAAAAGATAAACAGGGGCCAGGTTTTGAAGACCCTTGTATTTCATGATAAGGAATTTGGACTTAAGATGATCAAGAACCACTGAACCGGGAGACAAAAGACAATGTAAATTATCTTGTTTACAACCAAAGAAATGGAAGATTGTGCTCCATATGTATACTATGACTTGAAATGCATTCTTTTGTCTTAAAAAACAAAAATTTTTTAAAAAAGAAATGAAACAACAAAAAAAGACAATGTAGAACTGTAAAAGACTTTTACAATTTACTTTTGGCAGTGTAGAGGATAAGATTGACTTGTTAGGAAGGTCATTTTGTTAAGGAATTCTACCTTCATTACAAAACTCCAAGCCCCCAAGGTTTAGTATGGAGATGAAAAAGTTGGAGAAAGGAGAGAGGTTCTAATTATACTGTTCTCAAGTTTGACTTCAGACTCTGTTTTCTCCTATAGATTCTCTACTAAGAAGTTACTAAGACTTTCACCACCCAGGCGCATGCTTCTTAAACTTGTAACATGCAAATGAATCATTTATATTCTTCAGTCAGTAGGTCTAGATAAGTGTTTACAGTTCTTACAAGCTCACACATTTCACTATATTTAAAAGTTATAATCAGGATTTGATGAGTTTGAATTAGCATAAAGAAGAAAAGGAAAGGCACATAGGATAATTAAAAGGTATCTAGTTAGATTGAAAGGTATCTGGTTTTAGTTCCTTTGAGAGAGAGAACACAGAAGGAAGATGAATAGATTTGTCATACTACTCAGTGAGTTCTGGTAATACCAAGTTTGAATACCTGTAGAATAAACAAATAGGGATGTAACTGTAGGTGGTAGAAGCTATTGGGAATTTAGGAAAAAGATCAGACCAAGAAGTCTTTGGCCATAAATATTAATCAAAGGTTGGATGTAGGTAGCGCAATCCTAAAAGTGTAGTCTGAGGATTCCTAGGGGTTCCTGAAATTCTTTCAAGGAGTCTGCAGGGTCAGAATGGTTTTTATAACAATGCTAAGATATTATTTGGCTTTTTTTTCTTTCATTTTCTCATGAGTTTACAGTGAAAAATTTCCAGAAGCCTCTACATGATGTCATTACATTGATGATTTATGAATTGTGTATTTCTGCATTCTAATATTACAAAATTTCTTGTTTTAAATCCTAAAATGGTAAATAACAATAGTTGTAACCCACATGAATGAAAACTCTTTGGGATCCTCAATAATACCTAAGTTGTAGAGGGATTCTAAGACCCAGAAGTTTAAAAGCTGCTTTTATAGATGAACACATCTTTTTTTTTTCTTTCTCTCTCTGTGTAATGCTTAGAGATATTAGCAAGTGAGACAGGTGGGTTGGAGAAGAGAGGAAGGAGTACCTTGTTAGAAGGTGGGCAGACAATGGGAAGAAAAACAGAAAATTAAGGAGGGGGAATAGTGAATAAAGTCAGATGTCACAAAATCAAGGAAATGATTATTTAAAAATGACTAAGAATTTGTCACTTAGGCTTAATTTTAGTAAATTAAGGGGAGGTAATTAAGGGAGATGCTAGGCTATAGTTGATGAAGTGAGAGCAAATATTGATGGCTGTTGACAGAATCTTGGTTGTGAAGGAAAGAAAGTAGTTTCTAGGGGACTGAGGATGTAGCTTAGTTGGTAGAGTGCTTGCCTAGCATGCACAAGGCCCCGGGTTCAATCCCCAGCACTGCAAAAAAAAAAAAGTAGTTTCTAGGGTCAAACAGGCTTAGTATGTTATATGGGAAGAAAAGGATTATAGAGCTGTGATGGAAACAAGGAAATAGCTGAAGAGAAGAGATAAAAAACAAAATCCAACATCTTTTTTGGGAAGAGATGAATGAGTGAAATCTAGACCCTGGGTGGGCAAGGTTAGTGACAGACAGACTAGTAACATTCTTTCCTCCCAATTGAAGGAAAGTAGATGGACTTGTATATCTAATATATATTTACTTCATAGTGAAAATAGGTTATCTTTTATCTATTTATTAATTTATTCATGTATACATGCTGGGTATTGAACCCAGGACCTTATGCATGCTAGCAAGCACTCTAACACAGAGTTGTCCTTCCAACCCCCAACCCTTATTTAAATGTTTTAGAATAGTACCTGAAGGAGTTAGAAATATGGTTATGAGCTTATCTACTGCCTCATTTTATGAGAATACGAAGCCCATGTTTCTTTTTTTTTTTAATATTTTTTTTAGTTGTACATGGACACAACATCTTTATTTTATTTATTTTTATGTGGTGCTGAGGATCGAACCCAGTGCCCCATGCATATGAGGCAAGCACTCTACCACTGAGCCACAATCCCAGCCCCCCATGTTTCTTGATTACCAGTGTTTACCATGTTTTAAACTTAATATACCTACTTGCAGTTCTTTTTGTAGGACTCTTTCCTGTCTAAACACAATGACCTTCCTTCTCTGTTTTCTCTAAATTCTGTATAATTTCTGTTCCAACCCCTACCTGATCTCAAAATGCAAAGATAAATTATTTATTTTAGAATTTATAATGATTTAATGCCACAATCATTTCTGCTCTTCTACTTTTAGATGTCCTAGAATATACTTATTTTCTACTGAGGTTAGGATATTTGTTACAATATTAACTTCATTGAATTATATTATCTTCATTAATTTATATTGGAAAAACAGTTGTGTCTCTTTGTACATGTCTGTTTACATGTAGTGTACTTCATAATTTTAATGTTTGTAAAATATACATATATAATTATTCGGTTTTTGCCTTAATCTTTAATACTCGTATCTTTTATACTACATCTGTGTAACCTAAATCAGAGTTGAACAATCTGTGTTTAAAAGAAGTCTCTCTCTAGAACCAAAGTTTCCTACTAGAAACCCCATTTCCTACTGGGTTATCAAATCTTAACCCCTTATCCACTGGTCTTAAATTATTGTTTATTGCCTATCTAAATATATTTGGAGTTTTTACATTATTTATCATTAAGGGTTTTAAGTTATGGATATTGTAGAAGTTATTGCATCTTGAACATTTTATTTTTTACCTTTTACCTTGTATGTTCTCATATCTTGATTTTCTATTTCTTGAATTTTTTTCCTCTTTCTTTTTTCTGTGAGCCAGGGTCTTGCTGTGTTGCCAAGGGTGGCCTCAACCTGAGATCCTCCTGCCTCAGTGTCTTTAGTAGCTGAGATTATAAGTGTGTGCCACCACACCTGAGTTCTACTTTCTGATGCTTTCTTTTTTCTCCTCTTAATAGTTGTTAGCTTGAATAGTCCCTCAGTGAACAAATTAGGTACAATAGATTAATTGGAAGTTATGATCTATTTGAAAATAGAGGTAATACTAGCCTTAATTTTAAGTTTTAGATCGATTTTAAAAAATTATCATTAATTTTTTTTATCTACATATATTTGCTATCACTTGGAAAATTTCAGTGCCCTAGTCTGAACTCCCACAAAAGAAAAGAGGAGAACTTAAAAATGAATTTAGCGGGCTGGGGTTATGGCGCAGTGGTAGCGTGCTTGCCTAGCATGCATGAGGCACTGGGTTCGATCCTCAGCACCACATAAAAATAAAGATATTCTGTCCACCTACAACTAAAAAATAAATATTTTAAAAAAAATGAATTTAGCAATGAATAGGTTGAGTATAATGGAACTCTTTTCTTTTTTTTGGCACCGGGGATTGAACTCAGGGGCACTCAACCACAGAGCCACATCCCCAGCCCTATTTTGTATTTTATTTAGAGAAGGGGTCTTACTGAATTGCTTAGCACCTCGCTTTTGCTAAGGCTGGCTTTGAACTCATGATCCTTCTACCTCCTCTTCCCCAGCCACTAGGATTACAGATATGTGTCCCCGTGCCTGGCTGGAAAGTTATATCTTTATTACTGTTTGCCTCAAATAAAGTACCTTACTTTTGACTTTATTTTGATTAAAATCTGTTGAATTTCTTAAAATGTTGGACACCTAGTTTTAGTGCCCTCATCAGTTTTAAGAAATACTGTCTGTATCCTGTTGCCTAAATTATTTTATAAAATGTTTCAACCTGATTTATATTTATGGTCTTCTTGATGGGTTCCTCTGTCTTTTCTTTTCTTTTTCTTCCTGCTGGTAGTGTTTTCTCACTTTGCTTCTTACCAAAACTCTGAAGTATTTTTAAGTTGATTATTGTATTAAGACATAGAATGTGGCAGTGTTGCTGTATACATCATACAATATGTACAATAACTATATTGTCTTGAAGGCAAAGCATTTTTCATATTTAACAGAATGCTGTATTTCATGACATCAGTGAATACTTAAAATTTTCTCAGTGGAGGAATGTGAAATCTTTTATCTTTCTTACTAACATTAATAATTAAACATGAATTATTAGACCTAAAAGTACCTATGAAATACCTGGAATTTCCTTGTAACTTTTTCTTTCATTTAAAATGAGAAAACTTAAAAAAATTATAATACAAGAATACAGGAATGCAGAAATACACCATTTGTAAGTCATCAGTATGATGGCATCACATGTCATATAGCCTCTGAAAATTTTTACTATAAATTCAGAAGACCATGAAAGTGAAAAAACCTGATATGTAGATGGTTTATGTGCCAGCTACAAATAATTCTTCCATATTCATCAGAGTAAGGTTTCTTAGCCTTAACATTTTGTGCTATGTAGTTTTGTCAGGGGTCGGGGAGAGGCTGTGCTATGCAGTCAACATAGGATGCTTAGCAGCATCTCTGCTTCTACACACTAGATACCTGTATCTCCCTTCCTCCCTGTTACCATAGTGGCAACCAAAAATATCTCCAGGGGGCTGGGGTTGTAGCTCAGTGGTAGAGCGCTTGCCTAGCCTATGTGAGTCACTGTGTTCAATCCTCAGTACCACATAAAAATAAATAAATAAAAGTATTGTGTCCATCTACAACTAAAAACATTGTAAAAAATAAGAGTAAAATATTTCTGGGTATTGCCAAATATCTTCTGGTGGCAGGGAGCAAATTTCCTACAGTGAAGGACCATCCCATTAATGGAGAAGAGAAAATTTTAGCAAGTTTACTGTAGATCCGGATTACAACTTTCTAGATTTTACATCTCTAAATGTGGAAACAGAAGCACAGAGAATGTAATTAATTTGCCTGTAGTCACATAGATAATAAGTTAATGAAGTCAGAATTCTCATTCCAAAGTATCTGTCTTATTTTCAATGGCCTCAATGTCAATACTGTGCTATACTCTTATCTATATTAACTAAGGCAGTATGGGAATATAGTCAGATAAATGACCCTTGTTAGTCTTTTGGGAAAATGTTACTGTGGGGGAAAATATTTAGGTTTAAGATATTTTATGTTAATTATCAAATTTGTCAATCCAATAAAATAACCTAGGCTAACAGAACTTCACAAATGCTTAATCTGATATTACTTTGAGATTAGGTTGTAAGGGCATTTGGCACAAGTTGACATTACTGAGAAATTTGGTTTCAATATTTTATTCCTTAGTAGAGTGTTAGAAATACCAGAAAGCTTATTTTTATGTTAGCAGTATACAGTGTATATTTTACTAATTTTCTTTAAGATTAATTATCATTTTCTAAAATAACTGAGTAACCATGACAACCTATTGGACTTGTTATAACCTAATTAGTTTTCTGCTGTATGTCACAATTTTGGCCATTATTTTTACTGAAAGATTTTATGGAATATTTTTTAATTTTAGAGATTCTATAAAGTGGAATATACAGGAAATATTGACTTTTTATTTTAGATAGACTGTTCCTAGCCCTGATAATACATCAAAATCATATCACTTCTGGAGCTTTAAAAATAAAAATTCCTTTGGTCTTTTTCTAGAGGTAATTAAATTTGGAGAGGAAACTCCCAGTGAGCTTTTAAATGAAAGCTTTGTAAATTATTGTGATGTGTAGCCAACATTGAGTATCAATGCTAAAAGATATATAACACAACTTTTTAAAAAATAAATCACATTTTTTTCTGTTTACAAATGTTATTTTGGTTCTAAAGAAAACAGTAATACTTTTTTTACCCATTAGATACAGATTTTGAAAGATTGGTAAACATCATATAATACTAGTGTAAAAATAGATTAATAATGCCTTTGAAAATGCAGTTTGGCATCTAAAAATTTAATTTTGCATGTTCTCTGACACAGCATTTACATTTTAAAATATCCCAAAGAAATCGTGGGATAAGGACCTAGGGATTTCTGTTCAAGGGAATGTTTGTAGGGTTATATATGCGGGAAAATGTTACTTTTATCATGGGCATCACAATGGGGCAAAGTTGTGAGACCAGTGTTATATATTTTACTATTGTAACTATTCTCAAAATGCCAAAATTTCCCAAATAAATTATCTTGACATGTTGCTTCTCAAACCACCTGCACTCTGCTCCCGACATCTGTTGTTTTCTATGGGTTTTTTATGGGGGAGGGGTACCAGGGATAGAATTTGGGGGCACTCAACCACTGACCCACATACCCAGCCCTGTTTTGTATTTTATTTAGAAACAAGGGGGCTGGGATTGTGGCTCAGCGGTAGAGCGCTTGCCTCGCATGCATGAGGCCCTGGGTTCGATCCTCAGCACCACATACAAAGCAATAAAATAAAGACATTGTGTCCATCTACAACTAAGAAAAAAAATTTAAAAAAAAAAAAAAGAAAGAAAGAAACAAGGTCTCACTGAGTTGCTTAGTGCCTCGCTGTTGAGGCTAACTTTGAACTCAGAGATCTTCCTGCCTCATCCTCCCTAGCCTCAGGTATCACAGGCATGAGCCACCGTGCCCGGCTGTATATGGCTATTTTGTTCTGGTTGTATGATTTGAAAACTACCGACAGGATAATCTGAATAGGGGAGAAAATTCAACTTCATTCTAATTTTAAGGTATAGTACTATTTAGCAAGTGAAGCCTTAAAGGGAAAACAAAGAGAAAGGAAAATGCCAATAGTTATCCTACAAAAGGAAACAGCAAACAAAATCACCTTTCATCAATACTGAAAACTCCAGTATGTTCCTATATAGCATTGATGTATGTAAATTTAAATGATATGAGTGATAAGAGTTTAAGAAGCCAGAGTGTGAGATAGCAAGTAAGGTAGTTACAAAATTAAGAATAATTGTTTTAGTATTATATTTCTTTTCTTTTCTTTTTTTTTAATTTTTTTTAGTTGTAGATGGACACGATGTCTTTATTTTATTGCTTTGTATGTGGTGCTAAGGATCGAACCCAGGGCCTCACGCATGCGAGGCAAGCGCTCTACTGCTGAGCTACAATCCCAGCTCCAGTATTATATTTCTTTTGAAACATATGGTTGTAGATGCTGGACATGTGTTAAAAAAATTGAAAATCCTTCAGCTGTGAACTGACACACAAGTAAGTTTACCTGGGAGCCTAGATTGTAGTTGGGTGTTTCCTCAATTTCTTATTATTGGTGCCCTACATCTTTAATATTACATGTTATTAAATAATAAAAGGCAATACAGCAGAAAGTAGACAACACTAAAAATTGCTGATTTGTGGATTTGATTTACTAAGAATGGCAAGGAAGTGCTCTCATTTGGCTATAGGATTCCAAAATGTTGCGTCAACAACCTTTTTATACTAATTATTAAAGTCAGCAATATAGCAGAGATATTTTAGAGATCAAAGGTTCAAGAAAACATGTAATATAATATATAGTACAACATATAATCCAGTTAATAGTTCTTGATATTAAAGTTTTGACACTTGGACAGAGATAGACTATGTGAATTTCAGGTCATGCCAGCTCAAAATCATCCGTGAATTAAAATATACATATTTCATGATGAGTTTTATCAAAATGTAAATGGGATACAAAACAGTAAGAAAATGTTCATAACAATTTGTTTTCTTGTAGTACATTATTCTAACTTAGTTTTTTAAAGTTTAAAGTTTTGGGAAAAAAATAGAACATCTTATCCATTTAATGTTCTTGAAAAGAACATCTATTTTACATTGACTATTTTTGTAAGGACCCAGATTTTTTTCTTTCTAGTTTAGTGCTGTTTTGGTATGTGCCATTAAAGTAACACAGATATTTCTCCAGCATTATCATGTCTCAATCTAGTTCAAAAAATTTTGCCTAGAAATGTGGGTAAAAATTGAGGATTATTTTTACCAGTTGCATTGCCATTCCATTTGTTGCAATTATAGTAACCTTATATTTGATACCATGAGTATAAATCATGGAAGAGCCAATGCGTTGTATTTTTGAAAAACCAATTTTTGGCTGAATGAATCTGTCCAAAAATATTCTGATGAGTTTCAGGATTGAATATTTTATTGAAGATATTATTAATAGTAGTGTAACTTTTGTAAATCGTATTTTCTTTTAGTAATTTTATTAGAGATGATGCTATCTGACTTTGGTCGTCGTCTGTTTAGTCAGACCTTATGAGCTCTAGCTTAGAGTGAAGAATAAATTTCCTCCTTTTTAATTGATGTTGTAATATCTTTTCATATTGTAATAATTTTCTATAATGTATTTATGCCAATAATTTTAAATATCTCTCTAGTTTGAGGCTTGTAGAAGAATAATTCATATTGATTTATGTCACTTATTCTGTGACAGCATTAAGACCCCCCCCCCACCCCCCAAATCTTGGTCTTGTTTGCTTTGAAGAAAGACTTTTTAAAAAATAACTTTAGCATAAAACTAGAAGCCACATGATTAGGTATAGAACCTTTGTTTAATAATCATTGACTTAATTTCCAAATAAAATTATAGCATTAGTTTAGTTATATTAGTATATATGAGTGCTTAAAACTTGTCTTTGTTTTGTTGAACAGACTTTGAACTGCTTGAAAATACTATGTAAGTTCACACTAATGTCTTGGAACATTTAAATGCCAGAGTAGTCATTCTGGTTTTGGTATGATTACAAATCTGGCATTTACAAAGCTAAATTGATTTAAGAGTACTAATCTTCCCTTTCTTTGTTTTCTTCCCTTTCTTTGTTAACTTATTGGCTTTGTAATTACTATATTCTTTCCATTTTTACTTTAAAGCCAAATTCTACTCTGTTGCCTTCTATACTGGTACTTCCTTACTGTGGTCAGTTGTAGTGGGTTAGTTCTGAAAAAGTAGGGAAGGAAGAAATGACGGCATTATTAGCAAAAGAAATAAGCAGCTTGAAAATGTTCTATGTAAGAAATATTTGATATGTGCAAATTTTACACTTTGTTAAAGACATGGATGGTATTCTTCAAGGAAGTCATTGATTGTGATGAATAAGTAGTTTTCTAAACTTTTTAAAAAAATTTTTTTACTTTTTATTTATTTATGTATTTTTGTATGTGGTGCTGAGGATCGAACCCAGTGCTTCACGCATGCGAGGCAAGTGCTCGACCACTGATCCACTTTCCCAGCCCCAGTTTTCTAAACTTTTTTAAGGCACAAGCTGTTTCTTCAAAGGAAATCTCATATAGAATCCCAGTATATTGGGCTGGGATTGTAGCTCAGTGGTAGAGCACTTGCCTCACATGTGTGAGGCCTTGGGTTCGATCCTTAGCCCCACATATAAAGCAATAAAATAAAGACATTATGTCCATCTACAACTTAAAAAAATTTTTTTAAAAAAAAGAATCCCAATATATTAAAATAGAGATGCTGTGTGTTTGCAGGGACAGAGGTGGAGATGGCACAGGGTGTGTCTCTGGTAGGCTAAAGCCTTACCTCACCCTCCTACTCCTTCCCTTCCTTCTTCCTCCTCTTTAATAACTTCTGGGGCCACAACCTTCTCTCCCCTAAGGCATCTCTGAAATAGAGTTTAAAAATTGCTATTTGAACTTTTTCTCAGCTACCTCTAAGATGATTAAGTGTTTGGTGAGTTTCTGCCTTATCTCCCTCTGCCCCATTCTATATTCCCAAATAGACTCAGGTGACTCAGGATGAATTGGCAGCACTGGACTTCACTGAGAGTTTTAAAATTATTTTTTAAAATACTGTTTTGTTTAATATAGATGTTGCTCAGATTACTTAATTCAAAGCCAAAGATCTGTTCAATACACATTTTTCTGAAGGTTGATGGTGACCTAGACTGCTGGTGTTATGGATTATAGTCTAGAATATAGTCAAGTAGAGCCTTAAAGAGAGAATTTACCTATTTTGCAAGCCCTGCAAATTATTTGTAAGCTATTCGAGCAAAAACTGGTAATCCTTTGCACACGACACATAATTAAAGTTTTTAAAACATAAATCTCATGGTTATTTGAAGTGATAGATGGATAGCCATTTACATAGGAAAATTGGGTACTTAACTGACATTGTTGAATACCCACTGGATGCTGATACTATGAACTAAGTATGTTTCTCATTTACTCTACAGTCTTAATATACCTATATTAACACATTTTAAACTGATAAGAAAGTTGATTCTTGAGATAAATAACACACCAAGGGTTACAGTAAATAATGGATCCAGAGTTTGATTTTTGTTCAGTTTATTCAGAGACCTGCAGTACTTGCTTTTTAGGAAATTGTAGTCCATTTGTGCTGAGAACAACTCTTGAGTTTCTTACCTATGTAGAGGGTCTGTCTCTGAGGTGAGAACAAAGGAAAAGTTCAGCACTAGGGAGTAATGTTAGGACACACAGAAAAAGATTAAGATTCGTGGGAAGAGACAAATGGTCCTCCTATACTGGAGACATTCACTTTATAGATAAATTGTAGTATATCTAGGTTTCCCATTCTCATTTTTATTTTACTTTGTACAGTTTTCCAGTTTAATATCTATCTCCAGCTTCTTGTACATTACAGTCATAAAATGAATTTTCATTTTATTACATTTTTTTCTTGTTCTTCCTCTAATTCTTCTTGCATGTAAGGAGGTAGACTTCTTGATTTCCCTCTCTGCTGTAACCATAGTGCATTTGGTGGAGTTTTTTTTGTTTAATGAAATGACATTTTCTCCAAAGGGGTGCTCTACTTTCCCATCCTGGGAAATTTTTGCCTTAGAGAGAAAAAAGTTTTGCTAAGTAATCTATCCTTTAAAAAATAAATAATCTGGGCTGGGCTTGTGGCTCAGTGGTAGAGCACTTGCCTAGCATGTGTGAGGCACTGGGTTTGATCCTCACCACATAAAAATAAAATAAAGGTATTGTGTTCATCTATAACTTCAAAATATTTTTTGAATAAATAATCTTAAATATTTGAAAGTATAGTATTTAATCCAATGAAGTATTTAATGACTATTATCCTAGATAAGTTTAATAATTTGTATCTATACCGTATGTTTCTACACTAGCCCTCCTTTTGAGATAGCCTGCGCATTAGCATTTTAACAGTTCTGGAAAGCTATGTAGTAAAGAAATCTAACTTTATTTACCCTAGTTGAATATTCCCTCACCCTCAGCCCCCACCTTGAGAAGTGGTAGCCTTCTCAGCCTATCATTGAACCAGTTGTCCTTAGAATCCCCTTTAGAAAATTGTATGGGACCATTTGGAACATTATGCTTCCTTTAGTTTTCTAACTAAAAAATACTGTTTCCAGTATAACTTTCTCAGAATTGTGATATTTTGTGATTTTTTTTTTGTTGTTTATTCAAAAGTGCCTAGTCAAGATTTAAGATGGAATTACAGTAGGAACCTGCCATGCTTAAAAATGAGTATAATTTGGGGCTGGGGCTGTAGCTCAGTGGCAGAACACTTGCCTAGCACATGTGAGGCACTAGGTTCGATCCCCGGCACCACATAAAACTGAATAAACAAAATAAAGGTATTCTATCCGTCTACAACTAAAAACATTTTTTAAAAATGAGCTTAATATTAACTAATTTGAAAAATCATTTTCTTGGCATTATTTTTCTTAAACAGATGAAGTTGGGAAGGATATGAATGAACAATTATTTGGGGATCCTCTTTCATTTTATGATAGATATAGGATTCTTCGTGAAAATGTTAATTTAGAATATTTATTTGGTTATATTTTTATTCCTAGAAAAACAGAATATTGTTTATTGTGTTGAAGTTTCAGTTTGGTAATTTTGACAGTGGACTAAACTGAACTGTGTATTCTACATTGCTGGTACATCAGTCTACCTCGCAAGTAGAAGTAGAAAGGTCAGATTTCCTTAAAATCTCTGGTTTGTGAGGTAAAAACATATGTAATTTGTTGGACATACTGAATTTTAATTACAAACAATAACATTTTGAAATATCTTTGCATGGTTGATTTAGTTAGTTCTTGGTGCAGGCAGTGTAGCATGTCACATAGAGAAAACTCAAAGAACATTCAGGCCTTGGAGTTACACAAAATTGAATTTGATTTGAATCCTGGCCCTGCCATACTAGTAGATTTAACCTTGAGTAAGTTATTTAATATTCATTTATGCATTATCAAGTAATAACTATGTGCTGGACATGCGATGGGAGGATGAGATGGGAGGGAGAAATAATACTTGTTTTTAGAGAACTCAGATAGTAGCATTCAGTACAACCTCTCTGAATCTCTTATCTTGTTGGCAGAATGGAGGTTAGAGAACTTAAAATGCCCAGGATGATACTAAGGGGAACAATATATTCTCAATAAGAATTAAGTTGTGTTATTGTTCGTGCTGTTTAATCAGAACTACAAAGAGATATAAAAATATGAATTTGATTTCTTCCTTATTTGTTGACCACAGTGCCTTAAAAGATTTATTTTAAGTTGCCTAATGTGGTTCATTCTTTTATTTGAATAGTTCTTGAGATCCTATTAAGTTTAAGAAATTATTCTGGCACCAGAGCTACTTAATCAGGCTTTTAGAATTTGAGGGCTTGGAGCCATTGCCTTGTACATTTGCTCTTGAGTTTAATTTTTGATGAAGCAAACAATTTGTCAGACTCCACAAAAATTACTTGTGTTAGCCTAATGAAAATACTTGCTCTCTGTTCAAGGAACAGGCCTGTAATGGGAACAGAGCCACTACCTCTAGAGCAGGAGTCTGCACACTTTTTCTGTAAAGGGCCAGATATTTTAGATCTTAGGGGCTCCACCATCTCTTGTTGCAGCTACTCAGCCCTGCAGTTGTAATGTGAAAGTAGCTATGTACAATACAGAAATGAATGAGAGTGGCTGTGTTCCAATAAAACTTTGTTATAGACACTGAAATCGAAATTTTTTAGTTTCATATCACAAAGTATTCTTGGTTTGAGTCTTTTGAAAAATCAATCATTTAAAAATGTAAGAGCTATGCTTTTATCATGGGCTGTACAAAAACGGGTGGCTGAACAGATTTGGCTCATGGGCCATACTTTGCTGACCCCTGACTTAGGGTATAATCTATGAATTTACTGTAATTGTTTTTGGATAATAATTTCAGGCATTTAGGTGAGTGGAATTAGTTGGAATTGAATATGTCAGTTTGTGTCCTTTTCCTCATCCAAGCTTTTATAAGCTTAATATGTATGAGTAGTAGAAAAGAAATAGGATAAAGTTAAGGTGATCTTATTTCATTTTTATTTTTTAATTTTTTGCCCTATCTAGTTAAGAATTCGAAGGGCATCTTACAAAGGCTAATTACTCTCAGATTTCTTATGCATGTCAAATCAAATTCTGTAAATGTCAATTCCAGGTAATATGTATAAGATTTTCTATACTTGAAATTTTTTATATTCATAGAATAGGAAATTTTATCTTTTAAATAAATTCTATATGAATAACTATGCTTATCTCCCATGAGCACTGTTGAACACTATTTGGCCTTGAAAATAAAAAATGATTTTTATATTGACAGTGATGATATTTATGTGTTATAATGATAATGTAAAATTATACTAACTTATTTCCGTAGACACCAGAGAAGAAACAATCGGAATCCTCCAGGGGAAGAAAGAGAAAAGCAGAAAACCAGAATGAAAGTAGTCAGGGTAAGCAGAGCAATATCTTCCTTATGAGCTCAGTAGGCATTTACAATTAATCATTCTGATTTTTAACCAATTAATATTCGAATTTGTTAAAAAGTAATTTTATGTTTTTGTGAATTCTATAGATAGCTGTTGTGTAATTTCTGCATTTATAATAGTTTAGGACTATATATAAGAAATAATTATATGAACTACAGCCTTTTTGTGCCATAGGTACTTTAGCTTAAGGTTACTGATTTTATGTTTTTTGACATTTCCCTTATTTTTTGATTTGTGTTCTAGAAAGACAAGTATCATTTCCAAATCTGGCAAGCATTACTTTATCACCTTTCATTTGTCTGTCTTTATATGAATTATATTATTGAAATGGCTTCTTGTTTTTAAATAAAAACTTTAAATCTCACTTTAAAACAAGTACTGCATTTTCCTCTTCTCTTTCATTTAAAAAAAAAAAAAGCTGTATAAAAATAGACTCTAAGGTGGATGAGGTGGCACATGCTTATAATCCCAGCAGCTTGGGAGGCTGAAGCAGGAGGATCTTGAGTTCAAAGTCAGCCTCAGCAACAGCGAGGTGCTAAGCAACTCAGTGAGACCCTGTCTCTAAATAAAATACAAAATAGGGCTGGGGATGTGGCTCAGTAGTTGAGTGCCCCAAAGTTAATCCCAGGTACCAAAAAAAAAAGACTCTAATTAAAGCATGTTTTTCTCTTCATACCCATTTTTCATTCTTTCTTACATACCTGCTTTTTGTGATAAGACTTAAGAAAAGCATTTTCATTAGACTAAAAAATCTCTTGTAATGGACAACAAAACAGTACTGTTGTTTAATTTGGGTATTCAAAATAAATTAGGCTCTTAACTCATGTAAGATGATTTTACATACAGTGTTATATGTTTTGGAGTCAATCTCTAGTTGGCTAAGTACCATTAACTTGTGTTTTACTAGTTTATATATGACACTTGAATCAAGGAACACATTTCCAGCAACTGTCTTTGTAGAAGGAAGGGGTTAGTTAACTTTTTTTAGGGCCTTTTCTTTAGCGCATAGTACTTTGTATTTTGCTTTGCACAGAGCTGCTCTTTGATCTTAATGTAGTTTCCCAAAGTTGTAGTTAGAGGACTTGTAACTTAAAGATATATTAATTATAGTCATTTTAACAGCTGATTAAAATCACCTCAAAAGCAAGTTCTAAAAGAATGTGGGGCTTCTGGGTTGGTTGAGCCAACCTATCTTTAAAAACCTATGTTTTGGGGGGTTTTGTTTTTTTTCTTTGTATGTTTTCTGCCATCCATAGAATTATCTAATTTTCTTCTACTTTTAGGATGGTTGCCTAGATTAGATTTATTAATTTCCTCTTCTTCAGTCAGTATTTGCTTTGGAGAGAGGCTGGCTTTCTGTGTCCTTCCCATCCCCCACTCATTTGGAGTAAGTCTCTTCAGGTCCAGAGCAAACCTCTATCACCATATTGACCAAATTGGGTCATGTTTCCATTCTAAAACTAGTAATGTCCAACAGAGGTACTATTGCCCTTAGAGAAATCAGGCCCGTCTCTGAAACTGAAAATGGCATAAAGTGTTACCCCTACAAATATGGATTGTGTGGAGAAAGGCTGTGTCTTACCTTGCATGTGGCTTCTGGGTTGGTTGAGCCAACCTGTCTTTAAGAACCTGTTTTGGGGCATCTTGTTTTTTCTTTGTATTTTTCCTGCCATCCACAAAATAGTCTGATTTTCTGAACAAAATGTATATCTGAACAAAGTTGGATTTCTGATGAGGGGGGAAAGAGTAGGAGTGGGGACTATATAGAAATAAAGGGAACGGAATTGAGGAAACAGCTTCTGGGTAGACAGCCTTAAACATTAATAGATGTACCTTTTTAAAATCTCCAGGGAAGTTACCATAGACAGCCAGGAAGTTCCTTTGTTATAAAACTGGTTCCATAGACCTGCCAGACCTCTAAATGAATTGCTACAAAATTATTGTTCCAAATTTTTAGGTACAATTTATAATTCTGGGTACTTGTTTGGTTCTTTAAAAATTCCTCTGCCTTAGTCCAAGAAAGACTTTAAGGTTTTTGAACTTGTAAGTGTATTGTTTGTTCATTTCAGTAATGCCTGGCACATAGTAACTACTTAAAAAATACTTGGCTAAAATAAATGAATGCATGATTATAAATCAGTATTGAATTGATAGTCATATATTTATTTATTTATATTATACAAATCTTTTGACTTTGTGATATCATTAGTTTCTCCATTGTAACTTGAAGAAATCATGTATTTTTTACGTAGTTCTGATTAAGATGGATGCCTCCCCTCCACAAAAACTTCTCTAACCACCATCTTTATTAGCAAGTTCTTAATTAAGTATTTATAAAACTGAAGATTCTATTTTAGTCCAAAATGTTTAAAAGAGCAATGTAATCTGTTATGACTTGTTTCGCTTTATTAATATGCCCTAAGAATCATATTTAAAATTTAGTTTATTTGGTAAAAACATATTAATTTGGAAATAATTTTTAGAAAATCAAAATAATTTTACAAAATAACATTTATATTAAAGCATGTTGTCAGTTTGACAGGGATTATGTTTTAGTTTGTATTAACCCAATTTTTTTTTCTACCAAGAATGAATTCGCTTATTAGTTATGCAGTTACCATTTATATTTTTAATTCATTATTACTTTTTTGGAATTAGTAGTCATTAGGCAATGTTAATAATGTTTTTAAAATAGGAATCCCCCTGCTTCAGAGATTATAGCTCAGTGGTAAAGCATGTTCTTAGAATGGGTGAAACCCTGGGTTTATTGTCCAATACCAAAGCAAAAATCAGCATCAACAAAAACTCCAGGGTATCCCTTGTCATTTATTTACTTGATTTCACAATAATTGGGACTTCTAAAAATTGGTGTTTATTTTTTAAAAATGTTATTTGAGTTTTTAAAACTTTAATTTTATTACTATTGCATGCATGTACGGATATTTAACGATGAATCCTACTATTATGTACAACTACAACTCTAACGCATTAATACAAATGGGGACAAATCCGATCTCCTAAAGATTTAGTATTTTTTTTATGTTTATCACTACCTGACTAAAATATATGCTTTTTTATTAAATAATTTTTTGTGCATTAAGAAAATTTAATGTTTGGCACATTTTCCTTTTGGTGTTATATATGGTAGATAATAATGACTGACTTTAAATCTATATAATTTTTGACTTATGTATTTTAGGAAAAAGTATCGGGGGACGTGGCCACAAAATTAGCGACTATTTTGAAGTAAGTTCCTTGAGAATTATTTCTAATGTCTAATTCAATATAATTTTGCTGTAAATTAAATATTTCTTTGAAGCACAGGGTCAGCTTTTGAGCAGAGCTTTAGTACTATGTGATACTACTTTTTCATTGGCATGACACGTCATATATAACATTCAAAGTACTTTTTCACAAATTTACTTGTAACAACCCATTAGATAGGCCAAGTTGGTATACATTTCTGTTTTACAAAAGATGAAACTAAGAACCAGAGATACAAAGTAGCCTACCTAAAGATAAACTCTAAAGGGAAAAATAAAGAATAGAACTCAAAAGTTTGACAGTTCTCTCATATCAATACAGGCTTTATCACACAACACCCATGTTGAGCCCTATGGACGGAGATTAAATAATTCATAGAGATGTGAGTCTTAGAGTCTCTGAAAACAATAAAGAGTGAACATTTGGAGTGTTAGCCACTTTAGAATGTTTCATTGCTTCCAAATAGGAATACTTGTGGCTTACGATTTTATAGTAGGACATGTTAATGTGATTATTAAAACAACAAATATGATCCATTCAGTTGAAAAATACATACTTACTTGAGGGTGAGAGCAGAATTGACTGATTAAGGCAATAACTGAATTTTTTAAAGTTGCTTTTTTTTTTTTATTCTCCATTGCTTTGAGTTTATAGAATCTAAGGTAAAACTGTTGGTGACAATAAATTACCTAAAGCCCTTTAGTTGAGGTCAGCCACTCAGTGTTAATTTCTTAATTTTTAACAACCTTTGCTAAAAGTAGGATTAATTAAAATAAATAAATATCTCTTGAATGCCTACTATGTGCTGGGCATTATGCTAGCCACTACAGATAAAATAAGCGAGACAAAATTCTTAGATTGCAGGAAATTGTTTAATGAACACTTAAGAGGTCCCTATCTCTGCTGTTCATTTCAAAGTTAAGTGAGTAATTTTAAAAAAATGAAGTAGACAATAAACTGTACTCTTAAGGAAGCCAGTAGCGGCAAATTGTTTTCTTCTGTTTTGATACAGAAACATGAGAAAAGAGAAAGGTAGCTATAGAACAGATTAATTGGCCTCTATTTAGATGCAGCCAACTCATGCCTTTTATAAGAAAGAATGACTGTTTTAAAGGGGTTAAAGGAATTCATTCATGTAATTCTTTAGTGCCATGAACATTTGGATTTTTAACAGACCTTGAGAGTGATGATTCTATTTTTACAAGATAGTTGATTATGTTCAATAGATTCCATGTGAACAATTTATAATTTGTTAGGAGGGATTAGGGACCATGTTGGTTCAAGAAACATTTTCAGGGGAACTGTACTGAGCTTTAGAGGAAAAACAAAACACGTTCCTTGCTCTGAGGTAATTTATTTGTCTTTGAATTGACCACAATAACAAATTATAGTCGGAATATCAAGTAATAATTATCAGATGTAGTCTTGTCATGTTCTTGTAATCAATAGTCTCTTAGTCTTTTAGGACTTGACCATAACTGATCATAGTTTTGCTTTTTCTGAACCTACTTAAATGACTATTTGACATGAGTTAAAAATCAGATATCCTTAGGGCTGCATGTACAAGGTCCTGGCTTTGATCCTCAGTGTTACATATAAAATAAGATATATTTAAGTTAATTCTTAACAAGGTGTCTCAAATAACAACTATCTAATCCTACTTGAATAAATAGTGATTTTTCCTTTTTCTTTTTCTCAGTACCAGGGTGGAAATGGCTCAAGTCCAGTAAGAGGCATACCTCCTGCAATCCGTTCTCCTCAGAATTCACATTCACATTCCACTCCTTCCTCATCTGTAAGTTTTTCTTCTCAATTTTTTCATGTTGTAGTCTTTGTCTTCTACAAGGTCATATACATTGAATAACATTTGTAATTCATTGATTTTATTGGGAAGTTCTATATAAGATAATATTTATGTTTGCAAACATAAGTTTTGTGAGGCGAGTTGAATCTCTTTTAATGATCTGATGCCATTAGAACTTTGTTTCTGAGCCAGTCGTAGTGGCGTCTGCCTGTAATCCCAGTGGCTCTGGAGGCTGAGGCAGGAGGATCTCGAGTTCAAAGCCAGCCTCAGCAAAAGTGAGGCACTAAGCAACTCAGTGAGACCCTGTCTCTAAATAAAATACAGAAAAGGGCTGGGGATGTGGCTCAGTGGTCAAGTGCCCCTGAGTTCAATCCCCTGTATCACCTCCACCCTCCAAAAAAGAACTTGGCTTTTGAAAGTGAGCTGCTTTAGATTTCCTAAATTAATTATATCCAAGAAGTATTGTTTCTATAAAATAATGCGAGATGAGCCTCTGGGACTGAGATAAATAAATTACTCTTGAATCATTATGTAGTCAATTATTGATTTCTGACTTCTAACATTTTTATCAATTAAATTCCTTTTTTTAAAATACTTTTTAAAATTGTTAATGGATCTTTATTTTATTTATTTGTATGCGGTACTGAGACTCGAACCCAGTGCCTCGCACATGCCAGGCAAGTGCTCTGCCACTGAGCCACTGCCCCGGCCCCTCAATTAAATTTCTTAACCATGAAAATAATAGTATAAATCATTTCTGGGAATCCTTAAGACAAAGGTAGGCTAGGCTGTTTAGTTAAACATAGGAGACAAGGACATTGGCCAGTTTTATAGCTTTTCAATTTATTTCTAACATTTTAAGGATATAGTTCTTCTATGTGCATTGTTTTTTATGTTGGATTTTATTTTTTATTTACTTTGTGTGGAAGTTCATATCTAACTAGAAAAATAAAGTTGGCTTTCAGCAGTTTAAAGATTAGTTACACATTTTTGAAAATCATAGTTTCACTTATTTATTCAAGCACCTTGTTTGTTTCCTCTGTCTGCTTCTACCCCTTGTGTGTACTTGGTATTTTTTTATTTTTGTCCCTTGCATACAACACATGTACAAAGGCATAAGATTCAACAGTAAATTTAATAATTACGGTAATAGATAGCATTGATACAATGTTATAATCTGTTGCTTTCTATGAATGTTTTTTTAAACTAGTGACTAGATAAACCATAGAACACATTAGTAAATTGATATCAAGCTACTCATGGTCATGCATTATTATCCATGTTTCTAAGAATTCTGTATTAAGATCTTTTTGTCTTTCCTTTTGAACCATCATAATTTGTTTTTGATATTTTTGTTTTGGAACAATTTATTTGGCCTTAATTTGCTTTAAACAGTGTGAAAGTATTAAGATTTCTTTTATGGCACTAAGCTTCTTGAGGGAGGAAAAGTATGATTGTAGTTCTTACTGGGCCTTATGTAGGAGGTATTCAAAGAGTGCTTGTTGAGTAAATAGTGGTTAAAAAGTCAGTTATGTTTCCATTCAGGTATTATCCTAATTAAAAAAAAAACAACAACTTGAGAAATGTTAAGTAGTTGTTACCAAGTAGAAACCTTTTTTCCTGCTAAGGTAAACATTTTAATATATATTTTTTCAGGTTCGACCGAATAGCCCTTCCCCTACTGCATTAGCTTTCGGGGACCATCCTGTTGTACAACCAAAGCAGTTATCCTTTAAAATTTCTCAGGTAATTAATAACTAAAAATTTTTTTATGACTTCTAGGAAACTACTGCGTGACTTTATACTAAGAACTAAGACATGTACTATTGTTTTAGACATAAAGTGAAATTAAATATTAAGAAAACTAACATACTAAACAACAACAATAAAACATTTAGGGAGGGAGAGAAAAATTGAAACATTCAATTTACTATCACTTTGTCCTTTGTTACACATTGGCAAATACATAGATGTTTTAAACAAATCAAATAATCAGAGCCCCCTTAGTATGGTAATTCTTTTTACTGATTGTTTTTGAACATAGCATAATTGATATCTTATAATTGAACATAGTATAATTGATATCTTAATGATACTGCTATGTTTATTATAGGTAGACATTAAGGCAGTTTATTTGTGTATATATACACATATGCTACAAATTAGAAAATCATTTGAAAATTGAATTATTTGGATATCTGTTATACTTTTTTTGAGTTTCATGACTTGAATTAGGTACTAAGTTTTGTTTTGTTTTTTGGTATTGGGGATTGAACCCAGGGTCTTATGCATGTTTAAGCACATGCTCTACCACTAAATTACACCCCCAGTCCAATACTGAGGTTTTTTATTGTTGTTGTTCTTCTTAGTTACACAGGACAGTAGAGTATATTTTGACATATTTATACAAACATGAAATATGTCTTATTCTAATTAGGATCCCAATCTTGCAATACTGTTTTTTACTATAATATTTTATATGTGACAATTTCTGGATCGCTTTTTTTTTTTTAAAACACGGGATTGAGAGTAAGACCCTGTTGCTTGACCAGCTTGGCTCCCCAGTTTTATTTCCATTCAATTCTTACTTGTAGGGTCATATTCAAACCATTATATATATATCAAACCCCTTTTGGCCAGGATTATAAGTACAGGGTATTCTTTTCAGTTCCTGAGCAACTCATAAAAGGTTTTGAGATGTTAATCAAAGGACGCAAAATTTGAGTTAGGAAGAAGTTCAAGGTATCTATTTTACACCATAACTATAGTTATTATGTATATGAACATTGCTAAAAGAATAGATTTTAAATGTTGTCATCACACATAAAAAGATATGTATTAAATTACTTAATTTAGCCACTCCACGGTGTACATATGTTTCAAAACATGTCGACCATAAATATATGCTATTTTACTTGTCAATTAAAAAACAATTTAAGCCAGATTTGGTGCTGCCTTCTGTAATCCCAGCAGCTCGGGAGGCTGAGGCAGGGAGATGACAAATTCAAGGCCAGCCTCAGCAACTTAGCAAGGCCCTAATAAGCAACTCAACAAGATCCAATCTCAAAATAAAAAAATAAAAAGGGCTGGGGATGTAGCTCAGTGGTTAAACTCCCCTGGATTCCATCCCCAATAACCCCTCACCTCTCAGTTTAAAAAAAGGTTTTTGGCAAAGTTCAAGAATCAACTAGAGTCATGTATAGCACAAAGCAATGGCTATATTGAGTGTTAATGAGAAACTAGTATTCTAAATAATTAACATTGTTTTCTAAGTTTGTAGTATTTCTACTTCTGAAGTTATTAAAGCTACACTAAGATTTTTTGAGATACCCTTTACGTACAAATATAACTCACATTTTTCTTTGCTTTTGGAAGTTGAATAAAATCTAGTTTTATGTTTGTATGCAATAATATACATAATGGAAATAATAAAATAACTTTGTTTCATTTAGACTGATCTCACAATGCTGAAATTAGCAGCATTAGAAAATAATAAAAACCAGGACCTGGAAAAAAAGGAAGGTCGTATAGATGATTTGCTCAGGGTAAGTAATAAGTCATGGAATGGAAAAAATAGAGCAGATTATTTGGCAATAGTGAACTGATGAGAAAAATACTTTTTACTATATAAAATGTATTCTATAGCTGGAAAAAAAAAGCTTTGTCTAGTTGTGTAATTTTATGACTGATAATACCAACTTTAAAATTATTTTATTAGCTCTTAATAGATGAAGAAATAGAAATCTCTTTTTTTTGGTACTGGAGATTGAACTCAGGGGCACTAGACCACTGCGCCACATCCCCAGCCCTATTTTGTGTTTTATGTAGAGACAGGGTCTCACTGAGTTGCTTAGCGCCTCGCCGTTGCTGAGGCTGGCTTTGAACTCGCAATTCTCCTGTCTCAGCCTCCCTAAGTGCTGGGATTACAGGCTTGCACCACCACGCCCGGGTTGAAGAAATAGAAATCTTTAGAATTTGATTTTATATATTTTATATTTGATTTTATAATAATTTTATTTTATATTACTCATCAGACAGATAACCATTTCATGTTAGTTTTAAAGTTAATTGATTTTGCTATATGCCTGCCTAGTACCTGATACTATGGAGAATGAAATAACTGCTACAGTCCTGTGAGATTTTTAATGGAAACTTTATTTTGAAATATATCCAAAAGTGTACTTATAATGTGAGTAAGGTATAAAGCAGTAGTTTTTACTCCTTGCTGTTTATTAGAAACACCATATAGAAAGGGTAGAAATACTAATAATGCCTGAATTCTTACCTGAGGAGTTCTGATCAAATTAATGTGACGTAATTTGGATGTTTAGTTTTTTGTTTTTGTTTTTAATTTTTTTTAGATGTTAATAGACCTTTATTTTATTCATTTATTTATATGTGGTGCTGAGACTCTAACCCAGGGCTTTACATACGCTAGGCAAGCGTTATACCATTGAGCTACAACCCCAGCCCCTGGATGTTTAGTTTTAAAAGCTGCTATAGACTATTCTAATTAAGTGAGCATTGAGAACCATTGGTATAGAAACTTAATAAAACCAATACCTATGATTCTACCATACTCCCTTTGGAACATCCAGGGTGTCTTTCCTGATCCTGTTCCATTTACTCTCTCATATCTCCTTACCATTAACCTCTATTCTAAATTTTGTATGTTATCTTACCTTTGGGTTTTTTTATGCTTGTATTAAATATGTGTATACATTCTTAGCAGTATATTATTTCAGGTTGATTTAGAAAGTTATTTAAGTGAAATTATCCTATGTGGATCCTTTTGTGCAGGTTGTTTTTACTGAACATTGTATATGGGAGAGTCATCCACACTGATGAGTATAACTATAGTTTTATTCATTTCATTGCTATGTAATAAGGCATTACTCTATGCGTATGCCATGATTTGTGTACCTTTTCTGCTTTTAGTTGACATTTTGTTTTCATTTTTCCTAATATAAATAATTCTAAGAATATTCTTATCTTGTAAGGCAGATGTGCAAGAATTTTCCTATTATATATGCTTAGGGAAGACATGGCAACAGAACAAAGCATGAACATCATCTTCATTTTATAATACCAAACTCTTCCAAAATGGTTGTATCAATTTATACTCCTGACTGTAGTGGTCCACAAAGAATCGTATTGCCCGTAATTTTTGCCAAGACTTAGTAATATAAGATTTAAAACAATTTTTTTTCTTTCTGGATAATCTGTTGGATGTCTCCATGGTATCTCATGACTTTGTTATGCAGTCCCTATTTACTAATTGGTTTAAAAGTAGTTATTAACTGTGTGTTTCTTCTGTGAAATAACTGATTGTGGGATTGCCAATTTTTTTAAATTGGGTTGTTTGACTCTTAGTAATACCAGTTTTTTGTTGGTCATGTATATTGATTTTTTCCCACTTTGTGAGTTGTCCTTTCATTATGTCATGCCGTCCTTTGGTGATTATATCTTCATTTTTTTTAATTAAATCTTTTGTTTATACTTTTTGCTCATTTTTAAAAATTCTTAGGATCCTAAAGATGTTCTTCTATATATTCTTTTTGAAGTTTTATCTTCTGGTCTTTCATTATAAGTTGTTAATCTCATGAGAATTGATTTTGGGGTATGGCGTGGAGGCAGGGTATTCCATTTAATTTCTTTCTATATGGATAACCACTTGTCCAACCTCTTTTAATTAGGTGTCCATCCTTATACTGCCAACTCTATCATAAAATGTTATTTCTTTGTGCATGTGGATCTATTTTGTGTTATCTATATTGTGTTCCAGTGTTCTCCTTGAGTACTATTACAGTGATACTCAAGCAGAACAAGGGACATAGTATAGAATGCTCTATACTGGTCTCTCTGTTCTTTTTTTTTTTCCCCTCAGTCATTTAGTAGTTGTCTTTGTAACAAGGAATATAAATAAAAACAATACTTTAAAAAATGAGATAGAAATATATTTCTCAAGCGAAAAGTGAAGTGGGAGCCCAGGTGTGATTGTTCCATAGTGTCATCTGGACCTTGGCTACTTCAGTATTCTGCTTCCTCATACTCAGTGCATGGCTTCCATCTTGGCAGTCTGTCAAGGTCCAAAATATTGATTTGAGTCACAATTATGATATATATGTTCTAAGCAGAAGTCAGGAAGAGATGAGGAAGAACAAAAAGTACAGTTCCCTGTGCAGCCTTCTGGGATTTTTAGTCAAACTACTTTTGCTTACATTTCATTGACCAGCCTTAGCTACAAGGGAAGCTGGAAGATGTAAATCTTTTAGCTAGGCACATACCAATCCAGAATAAAGCATTGGATTTCCATTACTAAGAATTTGGATGATCATCATTATTATTGTTGTAGCTTTATATTAAACTTGATATATGGTTCAACAAAAATCTACTTCATTTTGGCTATTTTGGGCCCTTTGTAGTTCTAGGGGAATTTTAGAGTCAGTTTTTCAAGTTAAATATATGCACACTGTATACACACACATACACAATTTGTTCGTCTTATATGAATTACATCTATTTTAGGTCAACAGTTATCATCTCCCAACATTTTCAAGATACAATGTCATTGTACTTCAGCTTCTTCCATGATTCGCCTAGATCTGTTATTCTCAAATTATGGTCCTCATATCATAGCAGCATGACTGGAGAACTTGTTAGAAATAGAAATTTTTAGTCCCTTTCTTAGACCTATTAACTCAGAAAACTGGCAGGAGTGGGTCTCAGCAAGCCTTCCAGGTAATCCTCTTGCCACTACACTAGACTAATCAGAGGAAGGTGTCTTTGAGCATATGACTGCCTACAGAGGTAAACAGTTGGGTATCTTATTGCCAAGGAAGAATGGTGGGGATAGTTATTGGATAATCAACTTACAGTATCATCCACCAGTTTAATAGAGAAGATGTTTATTAATTTTAAGAGAACACTCATTTTTTGTTTAAAAAAACCATTTTTAAGATAATGGTGATTGAAACCACAGAAGCTCTACCACTGGGCTACATTCCCCAGCTCTTTTTATTTTATTTTGAGGAAGGATCTCTCTAAGTTGTCCAGGCCAGACTCAATCTTGTGATCCTCCTGCCTTAGCTTCTCAAGTTGCTAGAATTACAGGCATGTGCCACTGTGCCTAGTTCAAGTTTATTCTCAAGTGTTAAGACACATTCTATGTCATGTTTCATTTATTTTTAACTGAGGTAGATGTATTGCCCATTTAGAAATAAGAAAACTGAACTTAGATTCAGATAACTTAGTTAACTTAGCTCAAGTTATATACCTTAGAGTGTGGATATGAATATATGGAACATGTATACAAATTTCATGTACTTTCTAGTACAAAGTTGAGTTACATTTAATTCTATTGTCCCTTAGTAAGTAGGCTTGATATTTTTAAAGCATCATGCTCAGATGATTTAATTTTATTAATCCTATCTATATATAATTTATTCAAAACATTAAAAATATTTCTAAGACCTGGGTATGCTGGCATGTGTCTATAATCCCCACTACTCAGGAGGTTGAAGCAGGAGGGTCTCAAGTTTGAGGTCACTGTGGCAACTTAGCAAAACCTTGTCTGAAAAAATGGGAAAAGCTGGGGATATAGATCAGTAGGGGATGACCTCTGAGTTCAACCCCTAGTTCTGCAAAAAAGACCAAAACAAAACAACTAAGCTTTTCATAGACACAAATTCTAGACCTTTTGCATTTTCTACATATGTTTTAGGCTAACTGTGATCTCAGACGGCAAATAGATGATCAACAAAAATTACTTGAAAAATACAAAGAACGATTAAATAAGTGCATATCAATGAGCAAAAAACTTCTTATTGAAAAGGTAAGTTCAAAGTTCACTACATTTTCCCTGCATCCCTAGCCCCTTTTGTCTTATATGCTTTTAAAACTTGAGTAAAATTGAATGATGTTGTTTCCTCCTTTTTTCAGAGTACACAAGAAAAATTGTCAAGCAGAGAGAAGAGTATGCAAGATAGATTACGTCTTGGGCACTTTACAACAGTTAGACATGGCGCTTCATTTACTGAACAATGGACAGATGGTTTTGCATTTCAGAATCTTGTGAAGTTAGTCATTTTTTTTAGTCATTCTTGTATTTTAAAAAATTAGTTTCTTTGGGTTTTCATTACTTTAAAATATTATCAACTTTGAATTATATCCAACATTTTCCCCTTACTACTTGAAAGGAATGTGAAGTGAGTGTTAACAATTTTAGCTTTAAACAGACATTGATTAATTAGCATTCATCTATAATGTAGTATTCTAAAGTCTGACTTTTCAAAATATAACCAACATTCTAAATTTATAGGTAATAATTTGGGGAAGAAAATTGTTAGAAATTTGATGTTCATTGAAAGAGTTGTATGTGTCTGCATTGTCTGTCTCCTGGGATTTTTCTACATACCTCTGATTTTATTTATTTGTGGGATCTTGTCATGTTGCCCAGGCTGGTCTTGAACTCTTGGACTCAAGTGATTCTCCTACCTTAGCCTCCCTAGTGCTGAGACTAAAGGCTTGTGCTGTTGCACCTGGCTTTCTACTTAATTTTATTTTTTCCATTCCCTAGTCCATAAGTGCTAATATTCAGCCCTCATCTGCTCTCTTTTCCTAAGAAAAAGGACTTTTTTTCTCTTTTGCCTCAGGTACAATAACTCAGTTGAACTGAACATGTGGCTGTAGCATTTCAACAGTAAACTTTAATACAAAGAAACAATTATCACTGCATTTTCTTGAGTTCAGATGGTGATAGGTAAGAATAGGTTGGCTGTTTCTGTGTTAGAGAAGCCAGGACCTATGCTGCTCCTTTTGGCTCATTTGTTCATCCTTCTTTTCTTTGCTGGGAAATTTATAAAAATTAAGGAAGTAAGAGTATGCCAGAATTCTACATCAGCTTTCCCAGAGTCAGTCCCATTATGAAAAACAGCAAAGCCTATTTCACATGGTATCACATCAACAATGCTGCTTCAAACACTCGTTTCCAGGACTTGCTAAAAAATGGCCTTCTCTCTCAACAGTTTGTTTGTTTTTTGTTGTTGTTGTTCAGTACAGCTCTGCTTAGGTATTAAGCATAACACAGTGAGAACTGTCCTCATGATTCTAGAGTTTAGGTTTTAATTCTGTGAATAATGAACACTGTTTAAGGTGTATATGTAGTGTATGTGATCAGAATTGAGCTGTAGAATGACAACTGGTAATGTGGAAATAATAATGAGGAGAGGATAAATTGTTGACAGTTAAAATGGAGAGGTATCCAGATGGAAAGTGATTATGCTTGAATTAAAATATTGACTGTACAGGGCTGTAGTTATGGCTCAGTGGTAGCGCGTTTCCCTAGCATGAGCGAGACACTGGGTTCAATCCTCAGCACCACATAAAAACAAATAAATAAAAATAAAGGTATTGTGTCCATCTACAACTACAAAAAAAATTTTAAAAAAATTGACTGTAAAAGTAGAGGAGAGCAGGAAATGGATTTGAGAAGCCATAATTTTTTAGTGTCTTGTGAGCAAGAACCTCTGCTACTAAACCCAGACCTTACAGTTGTCCTATAATAAATAAAAGTTTACATAATTCATATGCATGGTCTAATATGCATAATATGGTCTAATATACATAATATGCATTCCAGTAGTTAAAATTTCTCCACTGAGCTATCAGAAAAGATCAAAATAACTTTCATGTCTTAGCTATCACTAATAAGCATTTATTGGGGATTTACTGTATTGTTACATATCATATATTATGCTGTTTGTAATCATTGATATCAAGTGATTAGAGGATGAAAAAGAGAAATGAATAAGTGAAAATAAATCATGTTAATTAATAATCTCTAAACTGATGTTCCTTCTTGAATAATCAGCTATTAGCTATATATCCATTCTATTCTTTGTTTTCCATTAGGATTACAATTAGGCTGTTTATTTGCACTTATAACATCTTGATTGTACTCTGAAATTGTTTTTAAAATTACTTTTGGCCAGGTGCCGTGGCACACACCTATAATCCCTATGGCCCAGCAGACTGAGGCAGGAAGATTGTGAGTTCAAAGCCAACCTCAGCAACAGTGAGGTGCTAAGCAACTCAGTGAAACCCTGTCTCTAAATAAAATACAAAATAGAGCTGAGGATGTGGCTCAGTGGGCAAGTGTCCCTGATTTCAATCCCTGGTACACACACACACACACACACACACAAACACACACACACACGTTTTGTTTTGTTTGGTGCTAGGGATCTAACCCAGGGCCTTGCATGTATAAAAAAACCTACCCCATTCTTTACTACTAGGGGCTTTTTTAAAGATCATTTATTTCATCAACAATTTTTTATTGAGCATACCAAAGTATGTGTTGATCACTGTGCTAGTGTTAGGGATACAAGAAGTATATATGCTCTCCATTATACAAGAAGTATATATACAAGAAGTATATATGCTCTCCATTCTGGTGAAGTATCTACAGGAATTATATTTGTTAGAAAGGCAGAAGTATAGCAACACACCTTGCCCTGGTCCAGGAGTTTAGGGGAACACACTTAAAAATGATTGTTTCAAATGAGACCTGAAGGATGAGCACAAATTGATTCACAGGAGTGGAACCAAAAGCTTACAAATTTATGTTGATTTTTCATGTTTTCTAATGTATTTTTCATGTTTTAACTGTGAAAAGTAATTGAAGGTTAATATAATTTTATTCATTTTTACATAGGCAACAAGAATGGGTGAATCAGCAAAGGGAAGATATTGAACGGCAAAGGAAACTTCTAGCCAAACGCAAACCTCCCACAGCTAATAATTCTCAGGCACCTTCTACCAATTCTGAACCAAAACAAAGAAAAAACAAAGCAGTCAATGGAGCAGAAAATGATCCCTTTGTTAGACCAAATTTACCACAGCTGTAAGCCTCTATTTTGAATTTTCCTTTTTTTTTTTTTCCAAATTATAAGTAGTGAGCATAAATGTTAGTAGTGGATGTTGTTTATAGTTAATATTTAAAAAGTAAAAATAGTTATGGCCAGGAAGGAAGACAGTATTGAAAATTTAGCTCTAAATTAATAAGCCCCAACCATCTGAATTCTACCTTTGTAAGTGGATACTGGAATCTGCCCTTTCTTATAAATCTGAATCAGTTAAAGTGTCAAAGTTTTGATTATTTCAATTCAATGTTCCTTTTCTGAGAGAATGTTAATTTTAAGTACTGTAACTGTCATTTATTTTCTCAGCCTCTGAAAGCAATTCATGGGGTCGGTTATGGATATTGTTTCTCTTTTCTGCTCTTTTTTTCCTAAATTGTCTGTGTTAATGACTTGCTATTTGTAATTCAAATGATAAAAGCATTTTTAAAAAATTGTCACATGCTTATCATAGAAAATTTGGAAAATGTGGAAGAGAGTCATAATAGAATGTGATCCCATTCCGCAAAGAACACACCATTGTTAAAATTCCTGTGTATAGGTGCATCTAAACTAATTTTTCTATAAGAAAAATTTTTCTAACTTTTCTGGAAGAACTTACATGAATTTATGTGGTTAGAAAATATGTGTACCCTTGATATTTTGTATGTATATATTTTCTCCTATTGAAATATGGTGCTTTGAATCCCATCGTTTGCTATATGAGGAACGACTTCTCTTGATACCTTCTTTATATTACATCTTCAATCTTTTGATCTCTACCAATTCCTTCCTTTCAATTCATCAATGTTTGAGTCTTTTCATTGAATTGCATCTTTTAAAATTTCTTCAGTATTATTTTGTAGTTTTCCCTATATAAGTCTTCCTCTTCCTGGGTTACGTTTATTGCTAAGTATTTCATTTATTTAGATGTTGTTGTAAATGAAATTGTTTCCTTTATATCCTTTTCTTTTCTTTTTTTTTTTTTAATATTTTTTTAGTTGTAGATGGACACAATGTTTTTATTTTATTGCTTTGTACATGGTGCTGAGGATCGAACCCAGGGCCTCACGCATGCAAGGCAAGCGCTCTACCGCTGAGCTACAATCCCAGCCCCCCTTTATATCCTTTTCAAGTTGTTCATTTCTAGTGTATAAAAACACAGCGGATTATGTGTATTAATCTCATACCCTGTGTGTTTGCTGAATTTATTCATTAGGTCTAATGGGGTTTTTTCCTGCGCATTCTTTGGAATTTTCTACATGAAGAGCCATGCTGTCTGTGAATACAGATAATTTTACTTCTTTACAATTTGGATGCATTTTGTTTCTTTTTCCTGCTCTGGTAGAACTTCCAGTACAGTATTGAATAGCAGTGGTGGACATCCTGATCTTACGGAGAAATCTTTCAAATTTTCACCATTAAATGTTATGTCAGTTATCTATTTTTATAAAAGCCCTTTATAACGTTGAAAAAGTTCCCTTTATTCCTACTTGTTTTAGGCTTTTCAAAGGCAAATCATACCCCTCCCCCTTTAAAAATCTAATCCTTAAAGCATGGCCTATGGTTAAATGTTCAATAAAGCTCTGTTAAATTGTAATAAATAAACGGGCTGTGCTCTCCCCACCCTTAAGTGACTCTAATAGTCTGTTTACTGTAGCTTTTATTATTTAACTTTGAGGCTTCAGGTTCTTTTCTGAATGCTTAAACAGATTGTCATTGAAAACACTGAATATCAAATTTGTTTAGAAAGTTTTTCATAAGCTTACTGAACAACTTTATTTAAGAGCAGTCACATGCTTCTAAATAAAATATATTTATGTATATGTGTACAATAAGACATTAATAAATTCAACCTAATATCTGATAAGATCTATATAGGAAGACATGGTTTATTTGAGAAGAACTGTGTCCTTGTATTTTGTGTGACTAAAAGATTTGCTAAGTAACTTAACCAAATGACTTGCTAAGAGGATTTTAAAAAATCACTATAAAACAGCCTAAAAATTGGTAATATAAAAGCCATTAATGTTAATACTGTCCTAGCTTAGTTCTTTCCATTCTGTGTAATCAAATCCTGTTTTTTCAGAGACCATTGACCACTTTCATTTACCTAAATACATAGATTTCTTTAAAAACATTTTCCATTAATGTAGATAGATGGCAGATACCTAAAAAGCTTTTGTCAGTTACTTCATACTAAGGAAATGTAGACGCATGTCAGAAATGGCTCTTTTGCCATGTTGGCATTTGCATTATACTTGGTAAGACAAGACCTTTAGAATAGTAACTCTTAAATTGCTATCTGTGAACCCCTAAGTTATTTATATATGTAAACTTTTGGGGGAGTGTTTTATAACTTTCTTTAGATTTGTTTTTTAGATACCTGTGGTTATAAAATGGTAAGAATCACTAGCATACCAACTCAAGACAACAAAATATCCTTCCTCTCAAATGGGAGAAATTCCAACAATCTGCATGTGTAGGAACTTTGCAGTTTTTCATGATACTGAAAATTCTTAGTAGAATACAGCTTCAGAAATTTCAGAGAACTCTCGTGGCACAGTGGCGCATGCCTGTAATCATAGCAGCTCAGGAGGCTGCGACAGGAGGATCACAAGTTCAAAGCCAGCCTCAGCAAAAAACAACTCAGTGAGACCTGTCTAAATACAATACAAAACAGAGTTGAGAACGTAGCTCAGTGGTTGAGTGCCTCTGAGTTCAATCCCTCGTACCTGGGGAAAAAAAAGAAAGAAAGAAATTTTCATAGAACTTGTTATGTACTCGTTTTGGCTTTTGAATACCAAATTTTACCTGTGTTTTGTTAACTCAGTAAAAATCAATATAAAGAATCGTATTTTATTTCTATAAAGAAACAAACAAGCAAAAATACATAGTTTTAAAAAATTAGTCTGAGCCCATCCATGGTCTAGTAGTGGATCTAAAACCCCACGTTAAGAGTAGAAAAATATGTAATTATGTAGATAATTAAACTTCCACTCATAGCATATGTACATATCTAGACTAAGCTATTTGCCAACTTAATAAGGTTTCTTGCATTGAGTTAGTTAAGATATTATATTTCATTTTTAAACCTCATTTTCTTTTAGTATTGCCTTATATCTTCTTCTCTCACCCCCATCTACATCCACATTGCAAGCAGTTAATTCTCTAAATTTACTCTAACTTACTGATGTAGTGTAAACTATTACTACTATTACTATATTTAGTGTAATCCATTGGTTTTGTTACTCTTAAGAACAGGTAGAAAGACTTAATTTGGAATTTTTCCTTTCTACTCTTTAGATGATTTTAGTGGAATACTAATTGAATTTCTTTGTTCCTTTTGAATTTTCTTTCTTTAGAATTAGTAAACTTAATTGTTGATCTAAAGAGAGCAATATTTATACTAAATGTTGTTGAGGGACCTGAGCCGCCTGAATTGGGACTTTAACAACTACACTCAAAACATATAAGTAAACTAACAAACAAGGACTTGAATAGATAAAAGCAACTCTTACAAAGTTAGGGTGTGAAATGAAAGTTGTTTTCATTTTCTGTGTTTATTCCTTTCTTTTGCTTTATCAGAACACAGAATCATTTTTCTTAAGACTAGTGTATAAGTTTTACAGTGATCCTATTACATATATTAAAATAGTTTTCAAAGTTACATATTTGGAATTGATAATAAAATAATCATATCTCATACTTCAAAGATTTAAAGTTTTGTGTTTATTAAGAACTTGGTGCTGGGTGTGGTGGTGGCGCACACCCGTAATCATAGCAGCTGAAGAGGCTGAGGTGAGAGGATCAAGAGTTCAAAGCCAGCCTCAGCAACCTAACAAGGCACCAAGCAACTCAGTAAGATCCTGTGCCTAAATAAAATATTAAAAGGGCTGGAGATGTGGCTCAGTGATTAAACACCCTTTGGTTCGATGCCTGGTACAAAAAAGAAAAAGAGTTTAGTACTGGGGAAAGGGACATAGCTCAGTGGTAGAGTTCTTGCATAGCATATGGAAGGCCCCTGGGTTCAATCCCCAGTACCCCAAGTACCTCAAAAAAAAAAAAAATTTGGGACTGGGGATGTAGGTTAGTGATAGACCATTTGCTTGACATGTGTGAGGCCCAGAGTTCAATCTCCAGCACTGAAGAATTTTTAGAATTATGTGCTTTGGGTAGTTTTAGCATTCCTTTATTTTGTTCCTCATACACTGAAGTAGACAAGAAGGTTTTTCTTCCTTTTTTCCTAAAGCAGTACCCTGACTAGACTGACATCCTTTGAACTGGTTTCCCATTACTCTTTGAGTAAAATTGATATTCTTTACCTGGCCTAAGTTCATGCATGATCTTTCCCCTGCCCTGCTTACCTATCTCTTTATAGCCTGATGCTCATATTTTTCTTCTTGTATGCCCAGACTGTTTCAATCTTAGCATGTTTTCACTTGCTATAGCTAGTGTCTAGATTGTCTCAAGATCATTTAACAACTAGAGCAAATTATTATCATTATCTACCATGCTTTTTTTGGTTTTTTCGGAACACTTAATATTACCTTAAAATTATTTTCTTTTTAAAAGATTGTTTTTTTCTACCTCTTTACCTCCATATGTAGTATAAGCTCAAACTAAGATGTCAGGAGAAATTGTCTTTTTTTTCCCTATGTCCTTTGGTTCTAAGTTCTAGGTAACTTCATAGATGGCACTCATCAAATAATTGTTAGTTAATTGTTCCATCTGTAAGTATTAAGCATATACTCTGAAGAATATCTTAAAGGATTTTTGACTAAAAATTGTCATCATTTTAGTATTTTCATTTGGTCAATTTTATCATGTTTTTCTAGTTGTTAATAAGAAATAATAAGTAGTAATCTTAAAATGTAGAATTAAAATTTCACTTTTGACAGGTTGACTTTGGCAGAATATCATGAACAGGAAGAAATTTTCAAACTTAGACTAGGACATCTCAAAAAGGTATGTGAAACATATGCTGGATTTTTAGTTTAGTTTGTTTCCAAAGTTATGTTCTCTGTATTTCAGAAGCCAAAACTTAAGTGCCAGATTTGGAACCTCAGACCAAAAAAACAAATAGAAAAATCCCTTAAGTTGCATTATATGTTGAGTGTATTAAAATAACATTTCTTCACTTTGTGGCGACTAACTTAAAAATACGGAGATGCTGATATACTGGAGTCTTTAGATTACTCTTAAGTGCCACTTTTTCATAGAAAATTTTTTATTTTTAAGGTAAAATGTAAAATTCTATATTGTTTGTGTTTATAATATATTGAAATAGCTATCAAATGCATACTTAATTCATTGGCTTAATTTTTTGTTAAATGCTTGCTTACATGTTTTGATTAAAATGTACATAAAGTTTAAAAGAACTGATCATTAGTCATAGTATAAAATGACATAGTTTAGAAAAAAACTATTTATTGTAAATTTTTATAATGTATAGCTTTGTACTTGTTTGTAAACACTGAAGTTTTTAAAAGTCCATTGATTTTATAGGTCTTAATTTTAATTCAAGCCCCTTTAAAGAACTAATGTTAGAGAGTAGATTTTTTCCCTGCCAAATGAAGTTTCTAATAGACATATTCATTTTCTTTGACCCAGTGTTTTATTTTGGTTTCTGCTTGTCAGATTTATTTAAAATTTTTAAAAAATATTTATTTATTTATTTTTTAGTTGTAGGTGGACACAATATCTTTATTTTTTTATTTGTATATGGTGCTGAGGATCGAACCCAGTGCCTCCCGCATGCTAGGCGAGCACGCTACCACTGCGCCACAACCCCAGCCCCTATTTAAAATTTTTAATAGGCTAAAGTATAACTAAAATGGAGTTGATGAACTAGTTGAAGACACTATCTGTGAAGTCATCTCCCTTGAGTAGGGTGAAATAGGACTAAGAAATCCATTCTGGTAGCTGCTACCATCACACTATATACTAATTTGTTTTTGTAATATTATCAATATGCCAGAGACCAATGCCTTTGCTCACAGGGTATAGAAAAAATATATATAAATATATACACACTGCCATTTTACTATAGGGAATAGAAAAAATGTGTATATTTATATATATGTTGTGTGTTCTTGTAGATGTATAATATATAATTTGTATCTGTGTCCTTTACTATGCTATATTTGTTTCTGCCACTGCCTAGAAAGCTTCAACATAAATTGCTTGAACAATGAGTTCAAAATTATTTAATTTGGTCATCTTTCTTAAAAAGTCCTTCTATTCTGTTCTATTATAATTAATGACCTTTTCCTGCTCTTTGAGATACAGTAGGCAGCTTTTGTCTATTTGCTACATCAGATGGAACAATAGAACTGTAATAATCGTTCTGTAATAATAGATCTGTATCATGGAACTATGGCAGCAAAGAAGGGATTTTAAGTACAGGATGAGTCACAAGTATTTATGTGCCCACCTAAGCTATTTTAATAATGTTTATCCTTGATGTCCCATATAAAAAGTTACCATTTATTTTCTAACCAGCTTTGGTGATAAAGGAATATATTTAGATTTACTAGTATATACAACTAAGTATATATTTAGAACTCTACATGTAACAACAAACTTTACTCTAATGATAACATTGTATGTGTGTGCCTTATAAAAATCTTATTTTATGAAAACCAAAATTTTAAAGCAGTTTAATTCAGAATTGACTACTTATCTTACAAAAAAATAAACTTTTGAAAAGGCTTCAGAGGAGAGTTTGTTTTTGGATTTTGGTTGTTTGATGATTGGTGTATAGCTTTCATCACACTTGGGAAATATTCTGTTTCTATGAAAAGCACTTTTGTTTTCTAAATTGAAGAATATTTGTGTGTCTAGTTACTATATAAACACTAATTAGTATGGAATACCTTACGTTCTGTTCTAACCTCCATATTATCCTTCTTTCCAATGTTTGACTTCTACATTCTTCATATTTACTTGTTCTTTCTAATAATTATCCTTTCTATAATCTTTTTCTTGCTTTTTTCTCTCCAGCTTTTATCAAATTTACTGAGCAGTCTTAGATTTCTAACTTTATCTTCTTAATCTACAACTTTTCTTTGACTTCCATCATAGAATATTTTGGGAGAATGAATCAACTAATAATGCTGAAACATACCTTTATGTCTTGAATTACATTTTCTTCTGAGAGACTATTTTGGGTGAGAAGAATGAATGTGTTTGTAAAGAGTGTTGCCAATAGTACATACAGAGAACAAAACTGAACAAATAATGTCACCTTTAGAGCACAATAAATAGCAGATGTTTGCTTACAACTATTTTTTAATTGTGCAATTAAAAAATAACAAGCAGTAAGATTCATGTATTAAAAATAGATTTCTAAAGCACAGTTGGAAATAGGTCGTTAAAAATAGGTTATTCTGTTTCCTAAAAAAGATAGATTGGACAAACTTGTAACGTAGAATACAGGCTTCATTCAAGAGAAAAGACATTACCACCACCATGTTGTTAACTCTCTGTGCTTCTGGATTTATTAGGCAAAGTATACCCAAACCTTTAAGTTGTTTGACTGATTACCACAGGCTGTATCAGATCTGATCTTTGAATTTATTTTTTTATTTTTATTTTTTTTGGTACTGGGGATTGAACTCAGGGACACTCAACCACTGAGCCACATCCCCAGCCCTATTTTGTGTTTTATGTAGAGACAGGGTCTCACTGAGTTGCTTAGCGCCTCGCCATTGCTGAGGCTGGCTTTGAACTCGCGATTCTCCTGTCTCAGCCTCCCAAAGTGGAGGGATTACAGGCGGGCGCCAGTGCGCCCGGCTGATCTTTGAATATTTGAAGCCCATGTAACTTGTACAGCCAGTAACCTGTGGGATGTCAGTTTAGGATTTAGGTTTGGAACCTGGCATACTTTTGCATTAGCAGAGGTGACTCTCATTCTCTGTCTCTGTCTCTATCTCCCTTTAGTAAATGCTTAACATTAAGCAGAATTATTTATTAGATTAAATTTGTTACTAGAGAAGTAAAGAACTAACTTCATTAAGTATGCAGTATGAACAGGAGAATAGAAGATCTTTTTAAATTTTTTTATGAAATGGAATAAATTATATGTACTATATTTCATAATGATAATCAAATAGATAATCTGAAATATGAAAAAGTTTATTTACCATTGAATAAATCATAATGTTCAGTTCCTATTACATTCTACTCTATAGTGTTAGAAAAATAAATCCAAAATAGTTAAAGTGTGATAGAATCAGGCAGAAACCTCCAAAAATAAGTAAGTACGTGGCTATGATAAATAGGTGTTTATAGTTGCTACCAAAAAAGTAATGGTAAACTTTATTTATGGAATTACTAGCTTTGTCTTCTGAGATTAGGAAAATCACTGCACAGCATTGCTTTTTTTTTCACTGTATCAAAAATTATTTAAATATTATTTTAATTATTACTAGTTATGTATTCATTGCTTAT
Organism: Geosciurus inauris; assembly: GCA_004024805.1. Lineage (NCBI taxonomy): Eukaryota > Metazoa > Chordata > Mammalia > Rodentia > Sciuridae > Geosciurus > Geosciurus inauris. The sequence continues at coordinate 67,796 of PVHX01006451.1, forward strand.
TCATTTATAAGTGATTTATTTTCACTACCTGTATAGGCATGATTCAAATTCTTTTTTCGTAATATTACTTTTTAAAAATAATACTTTGTATACACTTTGAAGTTTTTAACCATTTTTGAATGAACATTAATCTTAACTTTTTGAATGCAAAAATCCTCTTTTGTATGCTTTGTCTGCAGTGATATGGCTAGTGCATGAGAGCCAGAACGTGGACCTTTACTCACCTTTCAGTGGCAACACGCATGTGCTTTATTTCTAGAATTCTTTCATTGTAGATGAATAGTAAGTTGATTCTTTGTATTCAGGAGAGTTAATTCACTGTAGCTCTCATTGCTAAAGTAGTTTCTTAAAGTTATGGGAGTATTTGCTTCTCAAGTTTTTTGAGAAACATTAATATTTTTTTCAGAGCAGTGTTAAAGTCAGTTTTTTACACAAATCCTTTTTGTTTCTCTCTCATACGTATTTCTTTCCTTGGAAATTATGTTCATGATTGTTATAGCAGCTAAAATATTTCTTTATTATTAGCTACTCTATTGATTTTCTGCCCTAAATTTATTTTTAAAGGTCAATAAAACATATTTTTTGTAAGATGTATACTCTCTGAAATATTTTTTTAATATCTTAAGGATTTCTTAAAACAGAATAAAACTATATAATAAAACATGTGAGACTATATAAGTTGTTACTGAAAATATTTCAAAAAGAAAGTAACTTTTCTGTTTCCAATACTTAGACATAACTTCTTCAATGTTCACTTACAAAAAGCTTGTAGTTGCAGAGGAAATAATCTCCTGGGCTGGGGTTATGGCGCAGTGGTAGCGTGCTCGCCTAGCACGCGGGAGGCACTGGGTTCGATCCTCAGCACCACATAAAAATAAAATAAAGCTATTGTGTCCACCTACAACTAAAAAATAAATATTTTAAAAAAGAAAGAAAGAATCTCCTATTTCATTAATTAATTAATTTATTTATTTATTTATTTTGGTGCTGCTGGGGATTGAACCTTGGGCCTTGTGCATGCGAGACAAGCACTCTACCAACTGAGCTCTCTCTCTAGCCCCCTAATTTTCTATCTTTGAAAAGTTGTTTCTCACTGGGTGTGGTGACACATGCCTTTAATTCCAGTGATTGGAGGCTGAAGCAAGAGGATCATAAGTTTGCAGCCAGCCGCCTCAATTTAGCACTTAGTGAGATCCTTCTCAAAATGAAAAATAAAAAGAGCTGGAGATATAGCTTATTAGTAAAGTACCCCTGGGTTCTAGCCCTGGTACCAAAAAAAAAAAAAAAAAAAGTTCTCTAAGGCAAAGCTACTAATATTCCCATATTATGTATTTCTGCCCCATGTGGAATCTTAGGATTTAAGGAAATGAACAAACCACATGCCAGTTGATCCTGTTTTGATAAGTCTTTCATACATTATAGTTATGGGAAAACAATTTATCTTTGTGATTTAAGAAGCTCTGCTAGGTCATTTGTATAATCAGATTATCATTCAGAAGTTGAAGACAAGAAGGAAATGATTTGAAGGATTGTTATAAATGAATATGTACAAGGGGAAAAATTCCTAAAAACCAACTTCCCTATGATAGATTCTCTTGTAGTCATAATACTTTTAAAAAGATACAAATTGCCAGTCATACTTATGAGGAAATAGAATTTTTGAAGTTATTAGGATCTGTAACTATGTCTTGACACTACTGTTACTTAAGTTTGTGATATGAACAGCACATGTATGGATATGTGTTGCTCTTTGTTTTCTAGTCTTCAAATTTCATCGTCTTCTTGGTTATTTAAATATTTGATTATTTAGAGAGAATGCATATAGAAAATTTGACAACTCAGTATCAAATATTAAATAGTACAGTAGGAATTGACTTTAATGTGTGTTTGGCGTGTGCATGTGAGAGTATGTTTGTTTGATTTGTAAGCCCTAAATATATGTGCCAAAAGTTTAATTGGGAAAACATAACCAATTTGTGATTGAAACAGGATTAGTCAAGAATCATCAGGACCAACACAAATGTATCTTTGCAAACCGAAGGAATCAGCTAAACAATTTACAGTCATCTCAATCTCTACTAAAACAAAAATCACATCCAACATGCCACCTGACACCATTTCTTTCTCTCTCTCTCCTTTGCTCCTTGCGGTGTGGCATTCATCTCTCCTTGTGCCTCCGTTCTGAAGAGATAACAGTATAGCAACAACTCTGCCACTGAAATCCTGTTCTCTGACCGATATTGGCACCTGCAAAGAGAAACAACCAGTAACAGGCAGCAGCAGCATCAGTATTAATCTTCCATGATGAAATCTTTACAGGTCAAGAACAAGTACACAGCTCTTTCTCACTCCTTCACAGTGGACCATGCAACTAGTTGAAATGGAAGACAATGGATTGTCTACAAGCCTTTTGAACAGTGGAGAATACAGGGCGTTGGTTTTAGGTGACTTGACCCCCAAATATTCTTGGAGTTTTATATCCCTTCTGATCTTTCTTTTTAGAATACCATAGTCATCTAATCTATCAAACCCTTAGTATGATCACAAAGATTTAAGTTTGCATATGTGACATTTCTTGTCACTTTAGATTTGAATGAAAATAATGAGCAAACATAATGTTAGAGGGCTTAATCTCTAAAACTCTGTGTTCACCTCTATATTTATGACCATGACTGAAAGAAATTTTTTGAGAATTCTTCTATCAATTAAGTAAAGCAAACTACATTGTACACTATGTTCTATAGAATGTAATACAAGATGTTACCTGCATAGGCAGTAGTTTACAGTGGAATTCTGGTGGAAATGCACGAAGCTTGAAATAGTTAAGCCCATGAAGAATGTTATGAGGCTACTGACTTGGTGTATGTGGACAGGAAAGGTGATGAAAAGTGTTGGAATTCTTCATTGATATTTGTCTTTACTGCATCTCACTTAAAAATGAGTAGCCTATAAAAGATGTTTACTGAGAGAACATGAAACTAGCTATAGATGGGAAACTCTCAGTCGATTATATTCTACCTCCTGTTTTCTTAAAGACCTTCAGATATTCCTGGCTCTGATTTTTCACATTTATAATCAGACATCTTGGTAGTAGATGATGTTCAATTACCAGAATGAAAATTTAGAGATAAAAGGTGTTTCACTGCCTTACTGTTAATATGAATCCAGTTGTTACACAAGCAATGAAATTTAAAACATTTTGGAAAAACTCTTCAAAGTCACATTTTCCATTACTTAGAGCAGTTTGTTTAATTTAAATTTGTAATTCAGTCTAGAGAACACTGTTTCACAACAAAGAGAAAAGTTTCTGGGCCACCAACCTTTCCCAAACATAAAAATCATACATATTGTTAAAATCCATGCCACTTATATGCACATGCATAGTGAAAGTGTTGAAGACTAGACTTACGCCGTTATTGAGTGGAGAGTTAAATCTTCTCATACTGTTAAAATTTTGTAATCCACCAACATCCTGAAGAAGGTTAAAAAGCAGCAGAAAGCTAAGAGAAAAGCCTACAATATACTATAGTAAGGCCTTGTGTCTGTGTGTGCTAGGGCTTGGTGTCAGCATTTTGGTTAGTGTTTAACATTAAGGCATTTCAGCCCCATGATACAGTGGTGCATAAGTATACTAACTGTTTAAAATTTGCCAGTCGTTAGATTTGTTACATTTATTTGCTGCTGAGGAGGTTGTTTTTGTTTGTTTGTTTAAATAAAATGGAGGAAAATACAGAAAACCAAAACCTACTTATTTTAACATAAGTCATTCCTGGTTAAGGTTTCAGTGTAATTTGTTTATGCACTTGAGAATAAACGACCACTTACCCTGTCCTCTTAAAAGACAATGAAGGTCTTAAAAGATGGAGAGAAGAAAACATTAATAGTAAGTTGTAAAGGAAGTATTCTAACCTTAACTAGTTAAATACACCTGAGGAAGATACACCATGCTCCCACCAGTGGTGACCATTTTGATGTTTAGAGATGGCGATGGGAGGGAACATTTATATAGTTGGAAAAGAAAACACATAGGAATTCATAACTTTTGTCTTTTTTTTCTTCCTATCCCTCCTCCCAGTCACACTCAGAAATATGATTATGGGGCAGTAGTTTTTAAATTGAGATAAATTCAGACCTGTTTTGTATAGGTTGTTTTTGGAAGTTGTTGGCTCATATTTCTGTCGGTTCAGATCTCCCATATCTGTATTTAGGATTTGAGAAAGCATATATCTAGTGACATATAATAAGGATGAATTTGAATTAAGTTGGTACTTTTCTCATTTAATCATTTTTTCTGCACTGTCTTTTATTTCCATTAGTTTTCTTTCTTTATTTTTTAAAAAATTTTTTTTTAGTTGTAGATGGACACAATATCTTTATTTATTTATTTTTATGTGGTGCTGAGGATTGAACCCGCTGCCTCACGCTTGCGAGGCAAGCGCTCTACCACTGAGCCACAATCCCAGCCCTTCTTTATTTTTTTAATTGCAGATGAATACCAACTTATTTATTTATTTATTTATTTATTTATTTATTGCTGAGAATCAAACCCAGTGCCTCACACGTGCTAGTCAAGTGCTCTACCACTGAGCTACAACTCCTGTCCCTCCAATACTTTTTAATGGTGCATTTTGTCAATTTCACCTTTCACCTTTCTGGTGACATCTTTAGAATGTCATTATAAATAGTCCATGAAACTTGAACAAGTTTTGAGGACTTAAAGATGTTAAGTTTTAAGTAAATTTGGTATTAAGCTTTTTGAAATCTCAGTCTAAACTAGTTTTCTTAAATTAATGTTGTTTGGATACTGTTGCATTTCTTTGCTTCCACCATTTTTATAATATGCCATACAAATTATTTTCTTTCACCAACCCCCGTGGTTTATCGGCAAGTTGAGAGTGCTGTATGGAAATACTTCCTGGGCTGAGGGTGTAGCTCAGTGGTTGAGCACTTGCTTAGCACGCACAAGGCCCAGGGTTTGGTTGTCAGCACTGCAAAAACACATGAAATACTTCCTATTTTATCTTGGCTTTTTTTAATATATAAAAAGGAAATTTGGGGAATTAAATTTTTTGGTGGGGATAAAATGTAATATATATTCAAGTTTTACTAAATACTTTTCAAAAAGTGTTTAATTTGGGAGTGGAAGTATATTAGGTTTACATGTTGAAGTGCATTTTATAACTCTTCAAAGCCTTCTTACTCTACCTGTCTTTACTGTCTTTTTTGAAAAATGGCCACCATGGGAAATGCTTACTCCAAATTCACCTAATAGTTTTAGCCTGAAAGTTTAAAGTTTCTTCATTACTGTAGCTTACTTTTGGCTTAAAGAGTTGAGTGAAGGAGATATTGAGTTACCAGAGGAGACTTTGTTTACAAATAGAAAGCATTTCTATGGTGAAGATCTGTGAGATACAAAACTGTTTTGGTTAATTTGCTTTGGGATGTATCTTCCATATATATAATTAAAATTTTTAAATATTGTAAGGTCATAGTTTTGCAGGTTATTTAAACAATGAGGCAATATTGAGATATGTTGCTGTATACTTTTGTGACTTTTTTATTATAATTCAGAATATCAGAGCTTTTTTAAAGTAGTTAGAACTGCTGTAGTATAAAATGTTAAATTGTTATTGTGTCTTTAAACAGATGAGAGCGATGTCCTTTTATTTTGTATTTGATCACCAAAACTACCTCTCTTCAATACAGTCTATTATTCATGTCCCTTCTACATTGTAATTGCCTACAGAGACCTATTCATTTTCCAAGATGTTATTTCTCTGTTTCTTTTAAATTTTCTGTTTTAATTAACTGCTCAGCTCCTGGGTTAATCCAGGGTTGAAACTTAAGTGTTCTTACTAAAGTCAGTTCAGCTAGTTGGATTCTCTTTCATTGTACCGATCTGGCCTAGTTTTGCCGTGAGTTTGAGGATTCCATCCTGTAGTGATTAGTTGTGAATCCAGGTCATTCTCATTTCTCCTAAACCCTCTGAAAAAGATTAATTCTGAAGATGCCCCAGAGGTTAATGTCAGATTCAAGCAAAGAGAATATAACCAATAGGATAAACCTTTGGAAGTGATCTGAATGTACCTTAAAGATAAATTAGTTGTTGAAACTACTGCTTCCTAGACTCTTGTGCCCTGGAGCCAGATCCAATCTGGGCAGCCCCTTTCTATGAGGAGAGAATACTGCATTGCCTCTGGCATTTGCTTAATAGGATGTGTATTAGTCTGCTCAGGCTGCCATAATAAAATACCAGACTGGATGGCTTAAACAACAGAAACGTATTTTCTCATAGTTTTGAAGTCTTAAAAGTCTAAGATCAAAGTCCAGCAGGATTTGGTTTCTGGTGAAAGGTCTCTTCTGGCTTACACATAGCCTTTTTCTCTTTGGTCCTTGGGAGGTGACAGGGGCACTCTTCTCATAAGGCCACTAATCCCTTATAAGGGCCCCACCCTCATGGTCCTAATGCTAATTACCTCCTAAAAGGCCCTGTCTCCAAATGCCATCATATTGAATTTTAGAGCTTTAGTACATGAATTTGAAGGAATCACAAATATTTAGTTCATTGTAGCATATATACTTTTTTTCATTGGAATTTGAGAGAAATTACTTGAGTTGCAGAATTATCTTTCATCCAGAATCATGTTGTTTTATGACCTAAACTACTATGAAATGTTAAGTTACAAGATGGAAGATGTAAATAAATTTCACTGGCTGGTGGATTTGTTTGTATGGAAGGTTCAGGTAGAGTTTCTTCCTTTGACATTTCTGAATGCTGAGAATCCAGTAATTTCCCCTAGTTCTTTGAACATTGTTTTTGTTTTTTTCAGTAAATATAACAGTTCAAAATGAATGGCGATTGACTGCTTTTATGTTGTAAAATTTGTCATGTTTTATAGAGGGAGGGAAACTTGCTTTAATTTACTGATGCAGATAGGTATTTTATTTTCTTAAATAAGTATTTTGTGATATTGGTTACTATCTTTGTATAGACATGATTATAAAACAAATCTAATTATATGCATCTTGTAATCTTGTAAATTACATATGTATGACTAGTTGAATCTTGTAATTACATATGTATGACTCAGTAAGTTTAACTACTGTAAATTGGCTATTGAAAGAGTCTCCCTATACCACAATTTCAAATAAAAGTTAAAATTATTTCAGGTGGTATTTTACTAGGCTTCACATAATTTGACCAAATAATTTAAAATTTAACCAGCCTACCAAATGTTAGTAATACAGAGAGAAAAAGTTACCACTTTTTAGATTCTGTAGTCTAAATTAAGTTCTTCCATATTCCTAGGCATACCTATATGACCAGTTTCTTATTCTACCGGTATGACTAAATTAAGATAGCTAAGTTATGTTTTGAGTTTATTGTTCCAAAGCTTTTAAATTCATTTCCTGTTGTAATGGCTCTTTGATTAATGAATTTCCTAGTATGTCACCTTAATTTTTTCTTTATTAAGAAAAATATTTGTAGCCAGGTAGAGCGGCACACTCTTGTAATTTCAGCAGTTTGGGAGGCTAAGGCAGGAGGATTGCAAGTTTGAGGCTAGCCTCAACAATTTAGTGAGACCCTATCTTAAAATAAAAACTCAAAAGGCCTGGGGATATAGCTCAGTGAAAGAGTGCCCTTGAATTCAATCCCAAGTACTAGAGGCAGGCAGAGGAAGACAAGAAATATTTGTGACTGAAGCTATATTAAATGAGGAAATTGTAGTTAAATTAAAACAGTCTATTGAGTGTGTCTATTTTAGGAAAATTAAAAATTGTAGAAAGGTTTCCCTTCATTTAATTTCCATTTGTCATATAATGCCTAATCTATTAAGTATCTTTGCAAAAAGTAGTAGTTGAATTCCATTTTAAAATAATTAAAGTAACCATAAGAGTTACTAACAGCATAGTTAGTTTTTTACATCTTTGAAGATTTGTGTTTTCTTTGTACCTCTTAAAGTATTCCTATCAGTTTGTCTTAAGTGTAATGTAGTAGACTTCATACCTCTGTTATCTGTATTTGAATGAAGTGATAATTTTTATATTTTCAAAATAAATTTCAGAATTATTAATATTTTGAGGTAAAGAGTTTTTAATATCAAAAAATAAGTTAGTAAAGGAAAAGCAAAAGAACTAAATGAAATATTCAGAAATAACCTGTGGCATGTGGTCTAGGTTTATAATTGTAGTGGGTACATATTAAACCAAGGTAATCTCTTTTTATTTATTTACTCAGCAATATTTATTCAGAATATTTAGAAACTGGACATTTCAAGAAATTTCCATCAGAATTTGATATATCCATGTACATCCTTTAAGTAGCATTCAAATTTATATTGACCAAAGTGTGTGTGTGTGAGAGAGTAACAGGGGTGCTATGTCTGCTTATTTGTTTTGGTATCTAGTTTAAAATTTTTCTAAAAATTGTGTTTTAAAGCATGAAAAATACATTTATCAAAATATTATTAAATAGCTATTTAAATGCTTAAATCTTTAGTCTGCCTATGTTTGCTCTGATAACTGAGGATCCACCACAGCATTCCATACATTTTTTATTTTAATGTCTCTTTAGGATTATAGTAGGATTTATCCAAAATGAGTGGTCAGATTGCATGTGAGTGTATTTGTATTCCAAATGTTGCAAGGTCTATGAATACTCAATGATTCCATCTTCTTCCTTTCTTCTTCCTTTAATTATAAAATTTCTTCATTTCATTAATTTTATGCTATGTTCTTCTCTCTTAAAAATTGGATGAACCAAAAGTAAGATTTTCAGGTCATTTTGTGTTATAACTTCAGACTACCTTGCACCCACTTTCAGTACAGACATTATAAAAATAGATTTCTTGTGCTACAGAACAAAACCCACCATCTCATTGGGTATAGATTTTGTATGTGGAGGATGGTTTCTTGACATGAGCTTTTTGCCTTATCTTTTTCTGTCTTTCAGGCATTGAAAAAAGTACTTTGGTCTTTTAACTCAGTGGTACTTTATAATGCACTATTCTTCCCATCACTGTAAAAAATTGATGCATGGGTAAAAATATCTTTTTTATATCACAAATAAATTGAGCTTGTTATAGTCCCCTCTCTTCATTTTCAGGAAGAGGCAGAAATCCAGGCAGAACTTGAACGTTTGGAAAGAGTCAGAAATCTTCACATACGGGAGCTCAAAAGAATAAACAATGAAGATAATTCACAGTGAGTCATTATTTGTATTTGAGTTGTATATGATAAAAGTTCCCTTCCCCCTCCCCCATGGAGAGCATAAACACACTGATTCCTTGGCAGGCCTTGCATCACACATAGAAAAGATCCACAGTCTTTCTCAGCTTGGAAGGCCTGTATGCTGGCCCTGACTATTGCACCATTCCATCTCTGTCATCCTTCCCTTATTTACATGTCATAGGCACACTGACCTCCTCAGACATGTCAGGCATAGTTCCATCTCAGGGTTTCAGTTCTTGCCATTTCCTTTACTGAAATGTTTCTCCTCTAAATATCTGAGTGGCTTACTTTTTATTTCACTCCAGATGTTCATTGAAGAGGCTGTCCTTCAACCACCCTATCTTAGATAACGGTCTCTGCCTCACGTTATTCCCTCTTTCAGTATCTTACCATGCTTTATTTTTTCATAGTATTTATCACTCTCTGGAATTACAAAAATTCCAGAGAGTTAGAGATAATTAGTTATTATCTGTCTCTTGCTAGACAGTAAGCCTCATGAGAAAATGAACTTGGTTTTGTTCTTGTATCACCAGAACCTAGACCAGTGTCTGACATATGATAGGCACTTAATGAATATTTGTTGCCTGAATATCAAAGTTAATGTTCTATTATTGGAGGAGAACTTATTTCAACTAAAGGTATTCTAGTGTGCTGTATATGCAAGAATTATCATTATGCAAGAATTTGGGAAGAAATGAAAAACAATTATAAATTATATTCTCTGTTCTTGATCCCTAGTAATCAAAATGAGTGCCATGGATAGTACATGTTAATGGAATGCAAAGCAAAGAAAGTAACTGGGTTTGTGGGAGCTTCATGAAGAAGATAGAAATAAAAATTAAGTAAGGAGTTACTTGGATTTAATTGCTACAAAAGAGAGGAAAAGTGTTTGTTTATACTTAAGACTGGTGATATCATTTAAAGCTTCACAACTGTGAATATCATAATTAGAAATAGCCAATTTCCATTGTAAAATATGAATGTCTTGTTTATAAAAAGCCTACTCATGATCACCTGTGTATAGAGAGATCATAAATATATAGATCATTCTAGTGTGTGAGGTGAGTGAAATAGAGTTATAGAATAACCTAAATTCTGTCCATTAAAATTCTAATAAAGCAGATAGGGTAAAACTAATTTAAAATTAACTATTCTGAGGCATGCGGGGTGAAACCCACCTGTAATGGCAGCTGCTTGATAGGCTGTGCAGAAGGATGACAATTGCAAAGCCAGCCTCAGCAACTCAGGCTGTGTCTCAGAATAAAGAATAAAAACGAATGGGCATGTAGCTCAGAGTTGGAGCATCCCAAGTATTGGGAGTGGGGGGAGTAAATAAGGTGAACTATTCTGAAAATTAGGTTCAGACTTTGTGGATATGACTTGGAGTGTTTAAAATAAAGTGAATTGTTTCAGATTACAATGTGCCTTAAAACCAAACAGCACTCTCTTATTCACAAGTTTCTTAGGAAAGCTTAAATTATCCAACCTACACTCAATTGATTTTGAATAAAATAATAAAACAAAATGTATTTGCACTTGGAATGATAAAGGTATTGTGTTTTTTTTGTCCTGTTTTGTTTTTGAGAAAACACATTTTTGGAACTACATTTTTCTGCTCATCCCTGTCATGTATTATTTGTTAACTTTAAGTTACTTACCCTCTGTATCTATACAGTATATAAAATAAACCCAGTAGTGGGAACTATTTCATTGAGTTGGTTTAGAATTGATTAACACATATAAGTGCTTAAGATGTAGGAGTTACAATAATTGTTACCTAGTAATAATGGTAATATTGCTTGTAATTGTTTTACAAGTTTTTAAAAAATCTTTACTTTTTAAATTGGTTTTCGAAGTTTTATTTTATAGATGTGCACAGACAGTAAAATTTTTATCATGGACCAAGGCCAATTTTTATAAATAAAATTATTTTAATTATATAGTATAAAACCTTGATCAAGCCGGGCGCGGTGGCTCAAGCCTGTAATCCCAGCACTTAGGGAGACTGAGACAGGAGAATCGCGAGTTCAAAGCCAGCCTCAGCAATGGCGAGGCGCTAAGCAACTCAGTGACACCCTGTCTCTACATAAAACACAAAATAGGGCTGGGGATGTGGCTCAGTGGTCGAGCACCCCTGAGTTCAATCCCCAGTACCAAAAAAAAAACAAAAAAAAAACAAACGTTGGTCAGCCATAACTCTCAGTATAAAAGTAGATTTTTCCAAGAGAAATCATTGCTGAAGAATAAGTAGGTAAGGCATTTCATGTCAGTACAGTCCTGTAATCCTGTGACCCAGGAGGCTGAGACAGGAGAATTATAAGTTTGAGGCTATCCTCAGCAACTTAGTGAGGCCCTAAGCAACTTAGTGAAACCCAGTCTCAAATCAGAAATTTAAAAAGAAGATGATGTACCTCAGTGGTAAAAATTTAACCCCTGGATTAAATTCCCAGTGCAAAGAAGAATAAAAAAATATGGTGAGTTTTAGTTCTTTATGAGAGTGCTAGTCAAGCTTTGTAAGTACAAAATTGTTAAGATAAGTGATATTCCTGCAGGTAGACTGGTAGAGAATGAAAAGAAATATTGATGAAATTTGAAATTAATAGTAGAGGAACTGAGGAAAAATAGGAGCAGAAAAAGAGAATGGAACTTTAACGTAGAAGGAATTTTTATGTGTGTTTTTTAATGTGTCTGAGTGGGCTTTGTTTCCCCACCCTTAAGGTTCAAAGATCACCCAACATTAAATGAAAGGTATTTATTACTTCATCTGCTTGGAAGAGGTGGCTTTAGCGAAGTATATAAGGTAACGTACATTTTATTGTTATTCTTGCTTATACAGCAAAGATATAGGAGTATGTGGTTAGGAAGTACTTGTTTATTGATTTTATGACAGATTTATGTTCTCATTCATTATGTTCTCATTACGTAGGAGTTTGTTGTTGCTTACACTGTCTTATCTCTAGAGTCTAAATACCTGTCCTTGCCTCTGCACTATCCCCATTTAATTCTCTCAACAACTCTAACTTTATATGTAAGACTGATGCTCAGAGAGGGTGCCTTATTAGCACAGTCACTCAGGTAGTAAGTTATTCTAACTCCAAAGAGAATATTCCAAACTTCTGCATTACTATATTATGTCTGTTTTCATGCTCTAATGATTTTGTAACAAAACAGTCATTTTACTGTTTTCCTCTACTACTTATTTTTAGGTTAAATTTACAGGTGGGGGTACTGGGGAACCTACCTTCTAACAAATATGTAAACTTCTAAGTGTTTTGGTTTTTTGAATCTAAAAAAATTATTTTTACTTTTATTTTTGCAGTGCTGGGAATCTAACCCAGGGCCTTGCCCATGCTCAATGTGCACTCTGTCACAGAGCTGTACCCTCAACCCCTAAATGACATTCATTGCTGTTAAAAAAGAATACTTATAAGTCATATGAAGTTTTGAAGTGCTATCATTCTGGTTTTGGTTTTTCTTTTTTTTTTTTTAACTTCAAATATAGATTGATGATTTGAATAAATCAAATACCAAAAAAATATTTTTTTTGAGACCAGAGACTGTTGAAGGCAGGTTGGATATTTGGTACAATTAAGGCATTATTATTGATGTGGTTATGATAGTAGTGGTAATGATATGTGGTTACATTTTAAAGGCCTGTATTTATCTAGAAGAAATAAATAATGAAGAAATTATGGATAAAGTGACTTGTAGTCTGGGATTTGGTTTTAAAAACATTCAAGGAGGGCTGGGGATGTGACTCAGTGATAGAGTACTTGCCTCACTTGGAGGAAGCCCTGGATTCAATCCCTAGCACTGCAGTAAGTAAGTAAATGAATGACAATTAATTAATTAATTCAAGGAAAAATAAGCCTGGTAGGCTGGAGATACGGTTCAGTAGGTAGTGTGCTTGCCTTCTCATACATGAGACCCTGGGTTCCATCATCAGCACCACCAAAAAAAAATACACACACATAAAAAAAGCATGTGTAGTAGGGAATAGGTAAAACAAGACTTGCAAAATGATAAATTTTGAAGCTGAATGGTGGGTGCCTTTTACTTTTGTATATGATGGGCAATTCTGTAATGACTGTAGTTTTTTTCGATAATTGGAAATTGTTTGGAACTTGTTAGTTTTCAAAGAAAATGAAAAAGAAGTAGGGGGTTGCCAAGAAAAGACAGATTGAAAAGTTTGTTTTATCCAACCCATAGAAGAGCATCACAGCCATCTGTTTTCCTGGCTGCTTACTACTACTACCAGTACAGAGGAGCAGGTCCATCTTAAAAACAAACATTAGTTTTATTGATTAATCTTGATTCGGTGTGTTGACATTTAAAAACTCATTCTGAATGTGAAAATCATATTAAGGTTTTGTGTAATTTATCACTGTGAAATTTGTATCTCATTTTTTAGTAAATGTGTCACTCAACTATATATAACATTTGCAGAGATGATCACTAAAAGTTGTAATATTCTAATTCTCTATTATTGTAAAATTTTTCACTAAAATTAAAATATATATCTTTAGCTACTTAGTTGGTCTCTAGACTTAAATTGTTCTTTGCCTTTAATCCTAGGCTTTTGACCTGTATGAACAAAGATATGCTGCTGTGAAGATCCATCAGCTTAATAAAAGCTGGAGAGATGAGAAAAAAGAAAACTACCACAAGTAAATATTAGTGTTTTACGGTTTTTATAAATTGAAAAAAATGTAATGGTCTTTGAGAATTAACACACTCTCTTCCCATAGGCATGCCTGCAGAGAGTATAGAATACACAAAGAACTGGATCATCCCAGAATAGTTAAACTCTATGATTATTTTTCCTTGGACACAGATACGTAAGTGAATATAAGGATTTAAGTTTTAAGAAAAGATACCTTTGCTTTTGCTTTCCCTATCCTGTGATGATGATATAAATATTCTCCATTGTGCTTCTGAATTACTAAATAATAGTTAATATCTGATTTTTTTTTCTCTTTCCTGTTGTAGGTTTTGTACGGTGTTAGAATACTGTGAAGGCAATGACTTGGATTTCTATCTGAAACAACACAAATTAATGTCAGAGAAAGAAGCTAGGTCTATTGTAATGCAGATTGTAAATGCACTAAGATATCTCAATGAGATCAAACCTCCTATTATACATTATGATCTTAAGCCAGGTAAATAATGAAATGTGTCTAATAATTTTTTTTAAGTTCTAAACAGTGTGAGTTTTAGAAAGTCATATTCATTTAAGTCCTCTGTAAATACACTTTTTGGTTTAGTTCTTAAAACTTCAATGGAATACTAGGAGAATTATAAGTGTTGTTATATTGCCACATTTTATTTTTTATTTTTATTTTTTACTTGTTTGTTTTGGTGCGAGGGACTGAACCCAGGGATGCTTAACCACTGAGCCACATCCCCAGCCCTATTTTGTGTTTTATGTAGAGACAGAGTCTCACTGAGTTACTTAGCACCTCGCCGTTGCTGAGGCTGGCTTTGAACTCACGATCCTCCTGTCTCAGCCTCCCAAGCCACTGGGATTATAGGCATGCACCACCGCGCTTGGCTTATACTGCCACATTTTAAATAATATTTACTTCTCCCAAGTTAAACTATTAAAGATAATGTTTTGCACATGTGTCATAAAATGAATCGTATATTTTGTTCTTAGGAAATATCCTCCTGGTAGATGGAACAGCATGTGGAGAAATCAAGATCACTGATTTTGGTCTGTCCAAGATTATGGATGATGATAGCTATGGTGTAGATGGAATGGATCTAACTTCCCAAGGGGCAGGCACTTACTGGTAAATGTATTGTTAAAAATACTACAATTATCTAGCCCCTGGTGTTTTATGAGAATGTAGTTTTATTTTCATTTATTCTTTGAAATTATTATGGTCAAGGTATTGGTATTAAGCCTCTGATTTGAGAGGGAGAACACTGTAGTTAACCTTCTTTTCTCAACTGCAAATACCTGCAAACCAGAAAGAGAATGACGTGAGTGGCATTAGTAAATGACTTCATTACCCACCAGCCAGAAACTCCTAACATGGAGAATTCATGGAATTTCATTTATCATGCATATGTAGATAATTATATAAATATAATGTCTTAACTATTACAAGTGAAAACTAAGCATCAAGCTTTCTCGGTAGCAGGTTTGTGGTTGAAGTTTTTGTGGGAAATGGATGCTTTGTTGATTGCATGTAGGTGATGAATTTAGCATATTCTTAGTTTTAGGACTTGATTCTCAAAACTCCTCCTAAAAGACTTTGTACAGGGGTTATTGATGTAGTGCAGTGATAAAGCACTTATCTTGCATGCACAAAGCCCTGGGTTCAATCCTCAGTACCATGAAACAAAAAAAATTTTAGAAGACCTCATACATATAGGTATATATAGAATCAGTTGACAGGTAAAAATCTAATTGTCATCTCCCCAGAGTACATAGGTTTTTATAAAAATTGAATTTTCAAACTTATTGGCAGATTCACCAACGTAAGAGCATAGACTATAAAATCTCAAAACAAACTTAGTTTGCAGAATAAATTAGTTTAGGAAAAGGAGTGGAGTTTTAATGGAAGAGAAATACAATCATCTTGAACAGGATTGTGACTGCAGATATAAATGTGACTGAGGGTTTCGGTCTTCACAGAGCTTACGCGGACACATGATACTCAGTTCTACAAGATGCCACAGATCTATATAGATTTAACCTTTATGAAAAGGGATTAGCCATACTTATGTATTCTTTTAAAGACATTTTAAAGTTTCAAAATCTGCTGGTGGCATTTCCTAGTAATATGGTGTGGATAAAATAACAGTGGCAGGGTCTCCATCCCATATTTGAAGAAAATTACCCTTTAAACTTCTAACCCCCTAAAAGTGGATTTGATTGTGGTCTTTAGACTTTTTCTTTTAGCAACAAGACTCATTTTTTCACAAGAACTTAGAGTCCCTATGATTAAACCAACAAAAACAAAACTCTTTGGTAGAAACCTTGCCTTTGTGGAAGATGGCTTGAAAATCATGTTCTTCTGCAGAACATACTCATTATTTGTTTCCCTCTTGCTCTGGCTTCACTAAGGAATGAGTGTCTGTGCAAGAAGGAGATACAGTCATGGTCTTCCATATGAGGGACATGACTGTATTTCTCATAGAAAAAGTTTCCCACAAATGGTTAGTTTCTGTGGCCATAATATTTAGCTATATTTTTAGAAACTGGGATGATTTATCCATACTTTTAGAATACATATATATACCTTTAATAAATTATGTGTCATCCTCACAGATTTGTCAGTATCACTTACAAAAAAATAAGTTTTGTCTCCCCCTCTCTCCTCAATGTCAAATGCAGTCATTCACTAAAATCCTGGTGGACATTTTTTCCTCAAATGTCTTTGATATCTAGTTTTAAAATTGCTTCCTTGCCTGTAGAGACAGTATTCATAGTGTTCAAGGGCCATACTTTCTTCAGTTACATACATGGATGCCTAAACAAAATATCGATGTTTTCATTGATAGAACAAATCTAGCTTTTTACTTTATTTGTAGGGGGGAGGAAAAGATTTCCATCATAAGTGAGTCATTAGTTATCTTTGGTGGCTCTACTTTAAGAAAGTTTCTTGGTTTTTAAGAGATCTTTCAATGTCCTGCTGAAACCTCAGTGATATTTTTTTAGTACACTGAGTATAAAACTGAATTTTTAAAAATAGATTCCCGGGGCTGGGATTGTAGCTCAGTGGCAGAGAGTTTGCCTAGCATGTGTGAGGCACTGGGTTTGATCCTCAGCACCACATAAAAATAAATAAACAACATAAAGACACTGTGTCCATGTATAACTAAAATATATTTTTAAGAAAATAGATTCCCATTTAACTACATTGCTCCTTTTCACAATTTTTAATTTATCTGAAGTGTGAGATGCTTGCATTCCTGATGGATCTTTTCACTTTTTTGACCCTTTATCAAAAAGAATGAATTTAAGCTGGGCACAGTGGTGCAAGCCTGTAATCCCAGCACTTAGGGAGGCTGAGACAGGAGAATCGCGAGTTCAAAGCCAGCCTCAGCAATGGCGAGGCGCTAAGCAACTCAGTGAGACCCTGTCTCTACATAAAACACAAAATAGGGCTGGGGATGTGGCTCAGTGGTCGAGTACCCCTGAGTTCAATCTCCAGTGCCAAAAAAAAAAAAAGAAGAATGAATTTAAAAAACAAAAGAATTAATTAATGATTAGCACTTACAGATTTTTTAAAAACAGTATTTTTGAATACTTGGTATATTTCAGACACTGCCAGCACTGTGAATAAGAGCCTTTTGAACTGCTCACAGTCTAGTACCACACCATCCTGCCCTAACATGGGGCACAAGCAAGGCTCTGCCTGGAGGGACACAAAGAAGGCTCATGGAAGTGGGGTCTTAAAGAAGAAATGGTGTTCATCAAGTGAAATGGAATGATTAGGAGGGCATTAGATAGATTCAAAATCAGAGGGAAAAGGAGACAAGTGTAAGGAGGCAAGTGAGTTAACTTTGACTTAAAGGGTTGAGGGGCATGGATAGTGCATATAGATTGTGAAGTTTGTTTTTGCCAGATTAGGGGTGGGTGTTGTGTTTTTTGTTTGTTTTTTAAGAGTGATAAGAGGTCTTGTCTTGTTGGCAGTAAGTGCTTTCCTGGTGGTTTAAATAAGAGAACCATGTGATCTGATGGATATTTTAGGAAGGGAACCTGCCTATAATTTGAATAGTGGTGAAGAGTGATAGGAGAGGATTTCTTCTCCTATTAGATACTCAAATCAGAATCTTGTGATCTCTTTTTTTTTTTTTTTTTTTTTTTTTTTTTTTTTTTTTTGGTACTGGAGTGAACTCAGAGGCACTCGACCACTGAGCCACATCCCCAGCCCTATTTTGTGTTTTATGTAGAGACAGGGTCTCACTGAGTTGCTTAGTGCCTCGCCATTGCTGAGGCTGGCTTTGAACTTGCGATTCTCCTGTCTCAGCCTCCCTAAGTGCTGAGATTAAGAATATTGGAATCTTTAATGATAATTTTTGTTCCTGTAGATATATATTGATATAAAATATATCACAAAGTTACATTTTTTGGCTTGGAATCAAAGGAAAAAGAATGTAAGTGCTTCAGAAATTTAATTGATAGTTTTCATTCATGAAAGGTTTATATATGAATAAAATGTGCATTCTAAGATTTAGAGTATTTTTAAAGGTTTTAAGTTAAAGATTGTTAATAATATCTTTTTCCTTTTTCTCTCCCAAATAATTATATAGGTATTTACCTCCTGAATGTTTTGTAGTTGGAAAAGAGCCACCAAAGATTTCCAATAAGGTCGATGTGTGGTCAGTTGGTGTCATCTTCTTTCAGTGTCTTTATGGTAGAAAGGTAAGTTACTCCAGCTGCAGCTGTATAGAGATAAATTAAGTTGAATTTTCCTTTTTAAACATAAAATTTTATTAATTTGAAGTCCATTTAGATCCTTCCAAGGGAAGCTAACCTTCTCTCTTTTCCTAAAATTTCCATGGTCAAATTATTTTAATATTTCTCCCCCCACCCCCGCCCCTTTGTACTCTCTGTTAACAGTGGTAAAAACATTTGCTGTTGGGAACCCTGAGTCACGCTTCATTGTCTTCCATTCTTTCCACTTTTTCTAATACCCACCATCATCCGACCTCAAACAGAGTTTGGTCTGCTCAGTTTTTCTACTGTGATTCCTCAGAGAAATACTATCAAACTTAATTTTTTTTTAAATATATTTTTTTAGTTGTAGATGGACACAATATCTTTATTTTTATTTATTTTATGTGGTGCTGAGGATCGAACCCAGTGCCTCACGCATGCGAGGAGAGTGCTCTACCACTGAGCCACAATCCCAGCCCCTCAAACTTAATTTTAATTCTTCACAAACTTTGTGGGCGGTGGTGTTGTACTGAGGATTGGAACCACAAGTATTCTGAGCTACATCCCCAGCCCTTTTTATTTTTTATTTGGAAACAAAGTCTTGCTAAGTTACTGAGGCTGACCTCACACTCTGGAACCTCCTGCCTCAGCCTCCCAAGTAGCTGGGATTGTAGGCATGCACCACTGTACCTGGCTTCAAACCCTTTTTGTTTTTTTTTTAATATTTTTTAAGTTGTAGATGGATACAGTATCTTTATTTTTATGTGGTGCTGAGGATCAAACCCAGTGCCTCGCACTTGTGAGGCAAGTTCTCTACCACTGAGCTACAACCCCAGCCCCATTTTTTTTTCTTTAATTAAAGTCAGAAATACAAGTTTCTGTAGATATTATCCCACCCTGTTCCTGCATCAGTATGGGAAGAGAGGTTAAATGGACTTATCTGAAAATTTACAGCATTTCAAGACAAATCTAGGACTCTTAACTCCAAATCTGGAGCCATTTTATCTTAATTATTGATATTGTAACAGCATTATTTTCTTCTCCTTACAGCATTTTTATCTGTGCTGAGGATTGTATTAGATAGGCTTTCTCATCCTGGTGCCAGTTATAATCGGATTTCTGTTGAGACTACATTCCAACTTCTGAATTTCAGAGGACAGGATCTTAGAAAATAAGTCATTTGTTTTGGAGGATTCACTGATGATATCTTTGTTTTAAATATTTTGTGAGATAAATGTCCTAATATCTTACTTTGTTTTTTTAAAGCCATTTGGTCACAATCAATCTCAACAAGACATTCTTCAAGAAAATACAATATTAAAAGCCACAGAAGTCCAGTTCCCTGTAAAACCAGTTGTAAGCAGTGAAGCCAAGGTATTAAATTCACCTATATAAATTTTGTAAGATAACTTTAAATTGTGGTTACAACACAGTAAGTACTTACTAGTAAGTACCCTGACAGGAATCGCCACTGCAAGTGATCTCTCCAGCAGGGCCTGGCGATTTGCTCTGCTCTTAGGAATTGCTTTAGCCTTTGATTATTATAGTTTTCATCTTTTAAGTACCCACATACAGTTTCTTTGTGAAAATCAACTTGCTTTGAAAATTAGAGAAAATCACAAGGTCTGGGGCTATCATTACTTTTATGTCTTAATCAGCTTATATTAATATTGAGATCAAATTTATTATATATATTATTATATATAATAAAAATTAATTTATATATATTATCTTTTAACAAATTAATTTATATATATTATCTTTTAACAATCTTATGAAATACTTTAGTTATTTCTGATTTGTAAAGTGAGAAACCAGCCACACCACCACAAAAGTACCTCTTCAGATTCTTACCAGCAAGTAGGTAGCACAGCTGTGGCTCATAAGTGTCCACTCCTGCCAGACACCAAAATTCACACCCTTGATCTCTATGATGCCCTGCTCTAGCTCTTGAGAGCTAATCCAGTATAATTTATGTATATGCAGTAATCCAGTTCTAAACCATATGTCTTTGTAATTAAATAACAGGAAATAGGTGTTTCTAATTAGTAGCAAAACTTTTTTATGTCGAGTATCTTCCCACCTTCATCCTGTCGACTGTTCATATCTGCATTTTACTCTTGTTTTGTCACACTTATCTCAAAGCTCTTTTCTCTGGGACTCCCTGTTAGAGTCTTCTCCTTTTAAAATCCCATGAAATTCATAAAACAAACCCATAAGAATAATTCATAAGCAGGCAGTATATAATTTTCTGTATTTCTCTTATTCATATGTAATATAGAAAAGTACTGTTAGATGTTTGCATTCATAGTAGCCTTCACAATTGAAGATGTGCTGGCTTTTGTGTTATCTCCCTAAGTATTTATTGGAATTGTTCAGCATTCCATTTTGTCCCTTAAGTCTTTATTGTTCAAGTTATTTAAATGATAGTTAAAAGATTTTTTAAATTTAAAAGGTAAATATAATGTTTTTTTAAAATGTAATGAATTATTTTTATAAGATAAATATGAGGGCTGGGGTTGTTGCTCAGCAGTAGAGTGCTTGTCTCACATGTGTGAGGCACTGGGTTTGATCCTCAGCACCACACAAAATAAATAAATAAAGGTATTATGTTCATCTACAACTTTAAAAATTTTTTTTAAAAAAGGATAAATGTGATTTCCTTAAAAAGATCTTATTGGTTGTAGTGGTGCACACCTATAATCCCAGCTACTCAGGAGGCTGATACAGGAGGATTTTAAATTCAAGCCCAGCCTGTGCAACTTAGTAAGACCTGATCTCAAAATAGATTCTTGCCTATCTTGCCTCAGTGAGAACAGAAATTGAATTAAGTCAAAGCAAGATCCATTTATTTATTTTTTAATACTGACAAAAATGACCCTGAATGAATGGAATGTGTCACAAGGGAGTCCATGTAGCCCTCTCTGGTTCTATCCTTGGACCTTAGAGGTTTCATAATGACTTTTTGGTATCTGGAATTCAGCAAAGGCTATTAAAGGGGTTCCATGTGCCTTTTTTTTTTTTTTAACATCCCTACAGAATATACCTTTGTCAAATATTTCCCCTAACCTGGTGTGGGTGTCTTGTCTTCCATTTACTTGTTATAAACTTAACCTTAACCTTGCTGTTGATAGGCTTTCATTCCTTCAAATTCTGCCTTCTACCATATCAGTCACCTTTAATTTTTTTCCCCATCTTAATCATTTTCAAAGTATACTCTGAAACTTTTATTTGTTAAAAACTAAAAAATATAAGACCTCTACGGGGTGAGAGAGACTTTCAGTAAATAAGAGTAAGCCAATCATGGTAAAAAGAGAATAGCTAGGCATGTTTTAGAGAAAAATTTGCTTTTAATGAATTTTGAAGATGGTGAAAAGTAGTTACTTTTTAATGTGATTATACATCTGTTCTATGGTATGTATCTTATTTGTGTAGTTTTCCCTTCAAATGCTTTAATTCATGAATGTATATGGTAGCTAAGAATTTCAATGCAAGCTAAAGTTATTTCTCACAGTGTTAACAATAAGAAAGGGAAACAATTATCATTTGTCCCTTGAGAAAATTTTATCTGTTGCCAAAAAAGTGAATGGATTCACAAATATTACACTGAGTAAGAGAAGCCAAGCAAAAGAGAACATGAGCTGTCATTTCATTTACATAAAGTTCAGAACAAGCAAAACTCAACTGTGGTATCTGAAGTCATGGTAAAGATTTCTTTGGTTTAGTGGGTGCTGGGCCAGTATGTGGAGGGGAAGGGGCATGAGGAAGCCTGAGAAGTTCTGGTAACATTCTTTTTCTTGATCTAATCGCCAGTTACACAAACATCTTTACTTTGTACTGCATACTTTAAATTTGCAGGGGTTTTTTTCCCCCTGAAAATATGCAACTTCCATAAAGGTTTTTGGTTTTAAAAAAACAACTATTCTCAAGGAATATAGAGGAAAAAGGTAGTGATTATATTCCATTATTTAGCTTTTAAAAAATTGTAATAATGCAGAGTTCACCTAAAGTACCAACTCTAATGGAAGTGTCACTTCAGTGCTTTCTTCACCTAAAGAAAATCTTCAGGCTTAAGAGGAATAAATATTACAACTAAAAATAGCATCTTACCAAATTTGGTCAAGCTGAACTGATAACACAATGGAATGAGGGTAAGAGTATTGCTTAGCCAAAAAAAAAAAAAAAAAAAAATGCTTGAAAAATAAGTCAAGCAATCTGTAAGCAGAAATGCAACTTTACAGCAGTAAGTTCAAAGGGAAGCAATAATTTAAGCTAGGACTGGGGATATGGCTCAGTAGTAGAGCACTTGGCGAGCATGTGTGGGGCGCCCTGGGTTTAGTCCCAGCAAGGAAAACTAGCATATGGCACTAGTGATTGGAGAGTTGCATTTGGAGTAAGAATTTTGTTGCTACCAAAAAAAATTTTTTTTTAAGGTTTGAACTTCCAGTACGATGAGATCTATTTATAATTTTAAATGTGTCCAACCTTCTATAGGACCAAGTGAATTGATACTTAGAAGGAGAAAAGATCATTTTAATGGCTGACTTGTTTTTTTGTTTTTTGTTTTCCTTTTAAGGCCTTCATACGACGGTGTTTGGCATACCGAAAAGAGGATCGATTTGATGTTCACCAACTGGCAAATGACCCATACCTTCTCCCACACATGAGGAGATCAAATTCTTCAGGAAACTTACACATGGCTGGGCTGACAGCATCCCCTACACCCCCTTCTTCAAGCATAATTACTTACTGACTTTCCTCCAAGATTGGCATGATATCTTTGAATTGCTTCCAGATGCAAACTTGAGTTTGAGAGCATTTGAGTGTTTTTTGTGTTGTTTTTTTACAGGACATGGTTAGGAACTGTTTGTGAACTGAAATTCTTCATAGCATCATTTGTATGAGAGTGGATCATGGACAGTGAATAAATGCACACTTCTTACTCTTACCTTGAGCAGTGAAGGATGACTGCCTGTTGCACAGAAACAGGAATACCATGTTAAGATAGAAGAAAAATGGGGGTTTTTGTTTGTTTATTTGGGGGAACACTGTAAATAACGTTTGTAATACTTAAATATATTTGATTGTTACTAGAGAGTTCTAATTGAAGGGTAGTTTTTCATTATTTAAAACACATGGAGAAAATATGAGACATATTTCTAACACAAGAACTACAGTGCCTGGATACATTCTTCAGCATTCGGCAGTTAATCTGCTGAAACCAAAGTAAGAACTGAATGACAGTGGCCATTGTGTTTTATAATAGAATGTGAGAGTTAGAATCTTTGGACAAAGTTAGAGTTTGTCTTTTGCCTATTCTGGCTTTTACCAAGTTGTACCTCGAAATCACATGTCCGTTTTTTTTCACTGGTTATATTAAAGGGAGAGCTGTTAGTCCTAGGTATTTTACACCTTTGGCGAAAAATCTGCTTGTTTTGAAGTCAGTTGAATTCACTAAATTGTAATATTTCCAGTGCTTACAACATGTTAGAATTATTAACAGGTATTTTTCTTTCATTACCAGGCCTTGTTCATTAAAACAAGATAGTATGTAACCAAATGCAGACCAGTTCTATGCAGGATAATGATAAAATTCCCTTCTAGCTCTATTGTAAATTGTTGTACAGATGTCCTATTTCAATTACTAAGTTTCAGCAGCTTATTCTTGTACAAATGTTTAAAAATATGGCTTTTCTAATTGGATATTGTATTTTTTTTAAGTCTTCTTGAAGGCGCTTTAATTGCTGCTAAAATGATGTTGCTTCTTTGCTAAAAGAATTGAATGAGCTCCTTGAAGGTGCAAGTTGACTGTACATTATAGAGATTAAAAACAGGCATTCACTAACAATCAAGGCATGTAAAAATGATCCATGTTGGGCATATTGAGTTCTCTAAATCCGTTTCTTGGGTTCTAGGGCTGTGGAGCACATAGATACTAGATTTATAAATTGTTCATGGTTATTCTACACTTGTTGAAGGTTCTTATCACCAAGGTGGGATGATGGTCCCATAAAAAAAGTTTCTTGTGGTTTGTACAGATTTGTTAAAATGTGAACATTTTCTAACTGCCTTGTATGGTAGAAACCAATATTTTTCAGGATGCTGTATTTCATTCCTATAAGGACTTTTTCTTTATTGTCACATTCATATTGCTGATACTTACATGTAAGTTGTCCGTGTTGCAGAAAACAGAGGCTATACCTACCTACCACAGATTCCTCTTAATATTGTACAGTTAAACTGTGGCTCTTATTTCTGAAGTTGCAAGCCATTTTGTTTTTTCATTGTACATAGACACATTGTCTCTTTAAGATGCTGCTGAAATTGTAGAGAATGTAGCCAAAACAGTAATAAACAATAATAGTTAAAAAGTAAAGACTATGAAAATTACCTTCAAAGAGAGCTTTCAAGATTTAGGATATTGGCTAACTTAGTTCCTTTACTTAAGGATCAGCTGAAAAATTTCTTTAAGTATACTTCAGGGCAAGTATAAAGTATTTCAGGCTGTTGAAGTTAAACCTAATAACCATTATCAAGGCTAATCCTGGGTAAGTAACACTTAGCACTATCAGGAGTGGCTCAAGGGCTATACCTGTTCCTCTGGAGATTAAGATAGAAACCCTATAAGAATACTGACATGGTCATGGAATGGTAGCACTAGTTGAGTGCTTTTAGAAAAATGATGCTTGCATGTTTTTCAGTTTTGTTTTGGTTTTCATCTTTCTGAATTTTAAAGTACTATCTTCATAAAGTAACTGTTACTCCTAAATTAAAAGAAAATGCCCACTTTTATTTAAAAAGTTGGTAAGGGCCAGGCATGGTGGTGCATGCCTGTAATCCCAGCAGCTCAGGAGGCTGAGATAGGAAGATCTCAAGTCCAAAGCCAGTCTCAGCAACAGCAAGTTGCTATGCAACTCAGTGAGACCCTGTCTCTAAATAAAATACAAAATAAGGCTGGGGATGTGGCTCAGTGGTTGAGTACCCCTGATTTCAATCCCCTGTGGCCCCCTCCCCAACTTTTTTAACGAGGTATAGAGTAGATACTGTGAATCTTACGTGAGGCTGAATAGTAGTATAGACCTACATCACTACTTCACCATATCATTTTTAAGTGAATAATAGTTCCAGCTAGTGTCAGGATGCAAAAGAGAGGGGAAATAAGCCATAAAATGAGACTGCTTCTTGACCTGGGTTTAGGTAATCATTTCGGTGTCCAGGGTGTATAGGAGATGAATCAATTTAACAGATCTAGGCCTTCCTTTTAAAGTTTTTCCAAATGAGTGCTGTAGATTATGGAACATGCCAGTAATCGAGTAGGTCCAAGATGGCTAACTGAGCCAAATAGAATAATTTATGATAGGAAATTGGTACCTACTACTAAATTATTTCCAGGTTACTCTGGTAATCTTTAGTATCTTTTGAAGCTTCAGTTGTTTTCTAGTCCTCTGATGTCTGCCTTCAGAATTAAAGTATGTATTTTGTCCTTACAATGATATCCAAGGTGTTTCTAAGAGTCAGAAGTGATGTAAGGCAAAATGCAATTATTACATATAATTTTTAAATCTTTTTAATTTAAATTAGCTTCATGAACTTGGGTGGTAGCTCAGTGATAGTGTGTGCTTATTAGCATGTTGCAGGGCCATAGGTTAAATATCCAGCACCCCTACCCCTACAAAAAGGAGAAATAAAGAAAGTGGAAATAAATTAGCTTTAGTTGTGTGCATGTTGAGAGGAAGTAAGAGTAGAAGATTACCCTAATTTTTTAAGTTGGGAGTTGGGGAGATTCTTGGTTGCTTTCCAAAAACAAAAAAAAAAAAAAAAATTTTTTTTTTTACTGCCATCCCCTTCTCCTTTGAAAAAAGAGAAAGAGCTCCTTCAGTTTCATCATACATAAAATG
Organism: Geosciurus inauris; assembly: GCA_004024805.1. Classification (NCBI taxonomy): domain Eukaryota; kingdom Metazoa; phylum Chordata; class Mammalia; order Rodentia; family Sciuridae; genus Geosciurus; species Geosciurus inauris. Next base: position 94,319 of record PVHX01006451.1, read on the forward strand.
TGAACAAATGCCTCTACAGATACCTCGTTAAAGGAAGCCAAAATGATGAAGTTTCTTTGAAACATTTAGAGTTTATTGTTGTGTTGTTTTGCTGTTCATCATTACTTATTAAATGCAGTGTTGATTACCATCAGATGTTACTAGCTATGTTTTGGTGGAAATGCCAACTGTACATTTTATTTAGGTTGATAGTTTAATCTGTTTAATTACATTGCTGTTGATTTTTTTACATATATATAAAGTCTTAGCTTTATACCTTTATAAGTACATCAGTAGGTATTTATTGTTTGGAATGTTTAATTCAAAAAGTGCTTTTAAGTTGAATTATTAGAATTCTGGTTCTTGGGTTTCAGTTCACTCTGAAACAGTTTTAGAGTTTATATAACTTGCCTTTTGATTTGAATTAACTTTAGTTCCCAAAACGCCTACATTTCCATTTACCTTCCCTTACTTTTTCTTCCCTCCCCTTTCCATTTTTTGAGGGGTACCATACCACCCCTTGGAATTTTTCCAAAAAATTCTTTAATTTTTTAATAGGAGAAATTGGAAGATACATAAACCACCTTTTAAAAATGTTTTTATAAAACCAGAGAGGAAATTGGTAGAAGTGTTATTTCAAGTTAGAACCAAAATGCATTGCTTGCTTGCTTGCCTGCCTACTTGCTTTCATTTTCAAGAGGAGGGAAAGTTTATTTTGGCTAATGGTTCCAGAGGTTTAGTCCATTGCTCTGGGCCCAGGGTGAGGCAGCACATCATGGGTGAGGGAAGCTGTTCCATTTGTGGCAGCCAGGAAGAAGAGAAAGGAACCACGGAGAAGATGAGTCCTTCCAGGGCATGCCCCAGAGAACCCTTCTTCCAGCCACAACCTATCTGCCTACAGTAACCACTGTCTGTTCAAACTAGGACAGACTAACGTACAGCTCTCATAATCTAATGATTATCTCTGAATATTCCTGCATTAACACAGAAGCTCTTGGGGGACACCATATATCCAAATCATAACATTCTTCCCCTGGCACCCATAAGCTCCATGCAAAATGCATTTAGTTCATTTCCAAGAGTCCCATAGTCTTTACAGTTTCAACATTGCCCAAAAATCCCACAACTCTGAGACTCAAGGTGCACACTTGACTCTGCTACCCTGTAAAAAAGCAAGTTACATATATCCAGTATACAGTGACAGAGTAAATATTCCCAACCAAAAATAGGAGCATAGAAAGAAGGGATGGGGTCAAAGCAGGACCCTAACCCAGCTGGGTGAACAGGTCCTTTAACTCTTGTGTGCAACATTTAGGACACGTGGTGGCAAGATGTCCTACGGAAAGGGATTGGGCAGTCCTCCACCCCCACCCCTTTAGCCTTGTCGGTTGTAGCACACATGGGCTCTCTTTTGGGTCTGGCTTTTTCCACAACTTTGTCTGCGGCCAACTGTCTTTGCAGACAGTCCACATGATTGGCATCTCTTTAATTTCTGGGGTCTCTGTTTCTGCTTTGGCTTCACCTTTACACCTTCATGCATTGCCTTCTCATGGGCAGTCCAGAGGGACTCCAACCCTGCTACACTCTGCCTGACCTTCTGGGCTTTCCCTTGGGTCTTGGTGGGAGCCTACATGACCCCCTAACTCTAGCACCTTCATTCCTAAAGAACTAGCACACATGGATGACACCAGGGTCTGCCATCAGCTTGCATAATCCCTAGGCCTCCTGGAATCATGACTGCTGTGACTTCTGAGTTCCTGTGTGGCTGAGCCTGATGAGACAACTTCTAGGGCCCATGCCTGGTTCAAGCAAGGTGCCCCCATGATCTCAAAGGGATTTTCCTTTTTACATCCTTTAGCCTGTGATGGGTGTGTCTTGAAAATTCTAGAGACTCCCTCAAGCCATCTCTCCTGTTGTCTTTGTGGAAGGTACTTAGCATCTCTTTAGGGTCTATAATCTCTTTAACAATCACACCTTCCCTACCAAACTTGGAAGTCTTTAAAATCCTTCAGCTCTGCTTTTTGTTCCTGATTTTCCCAGTAAGCCTGGCTAAAAGATGCCAGTAATATCCATGGCACTGACTGACTGCTATGCTGCTGCCTTGAATTTTCTTCTACCAGATTAATTGGTCCATCACATTTAGATTCAGCCTTACACCAATTCTCAGGACATGGACAATATGTAGACAAGTTCTTTGCCAAAATGCAACACTAGCAGCCTCTAATTCAATTCCCAGAAGAATGTCCATTACCCCCTGCAAACTTCTCCAGTACAGTACACTATTCTTATTGGTATTCTGATCTTTTGAGCTCCCAGAATTGCCCATCAAACTCCACTTAAAACTTTAAAACTGCGCCAGCCTGCATCTCCAAACTTTTTCAAATTCTTTTCGCAAACCAACTCTACAGACTTCTGAACCAGACAGGTTAGTCACAGCAAGGACTCCACTAATGTACTAATTTTTGTTAGTTTTTTTTTGTTTTTTGTTTTTGTCACTGTGACCAAAATACCTGATAACAACTAAGAAGAAAAGTTATGTTTTGGTTCATCGTGGCAGGGGTTGAGAGAAGGAAGATGCTTCATTTGTGGCAGCCTGGAAGCAGAGAAGGAGCAAATGTGTTAATTTTCAGCCAGAAATCACTTGTTTAAAATACCGGGAAGCCAGGCGCAGTGGCGCAAGTCTGTAATCCCAGCACCTAGGGAGGCTGAGACAGGAGAATTGCGAGTTCAAAGCCAGCCTCAGCAATGGCGAGGCGCTAAGCAACTCAGTGAGACCCTGTCTCTACATAAAACACAAAATAGGGCTGGGGATGTGGCTCAGTGGTTGAGTGCCCCTGAGTTCAATCCCTGGTACCAAAAATATATATATATATCACTGGGGAAGTGGACTGCCTGCATATATATATGACTTTTAAAACAAAATATAAGAATTTAGATATCTGGCCAGGTGCAGTGCTGCATGACTGTAATCTTATCAACTTGGGAGGCTGAAGCAAGAGATCGCAATGTAGAGGCCAGCCTCATCAACTTAGCAAAGCCCATAGAGGACTGGGTATTTGGCTTAGTGGTAAAGCACCGCTGGAGTTTATTTGAGGCTCAGAGTTTCCTGAGGTATCAGTCCATAGACAGCTGGCTCCATTCGTTGTGGCTGGAGGTGAGGTGGAAGGAAGCATGGTGGAAGGAAGCGGGTCACATGATGATCAGAGAGCAGAGGGAGAATCCACTGGCCAGATAGAAAATGCATACCCCTCAGGCACAACCCCAGAGACCTGCCTCGCCCAGCCACACCCTGTCTGCCATTAGGGGATGAATTTGCTGATTGTGTCAAGGCTCTTTCAACCCGATCATTTCACCTCTGAATGTTCTTGCATTGTCTCACATGAGCTGCTGGGGACATCTTGTCCTCCAAACCATAACAGTGATCTGTGGTGGGTCACTGGGTGGCCCTAAGGAATAGAAGCCGTGAGGGTGTTCAGGAGATTCCACAACCACTTTCTTACCAGCTGGTTTGGATGCATTTCTCTGCGCTACATGTTTCTGGGCATAACTTTAGTATAAGCCCTGCCTGTCACTGTGACTGGGCAGACTGTCTGCCTCCTCCACCCTATTATATGCAGTGTTGGGGACGTTGGCACATCGGCCCAGGAAGCACAGGACTACTCTGGGGCTGTCCCCAAGCCTCTCCCATTTTTCATTACTTTAGGGATTCTATGTGGATCTCAAGACTTTCTGGTCAAGCCACCATGAATATTAGCATGGATGAATCTAGACTAATGTGACAGAAAATGTACTAATATCTCATTTTGACAATGAACTTTAAATTAGCAGAATTTTTTTGAAGTTGGTAAGCTTCCTTCTCAGAGGTGTAGAATATATATACACATAGTTTTTACTATAAAATTTTAAAAGAAATTGAGCTTGGAATAATAACTAGAGCATTATGAGGTCATTCAAGAAGAAGAATTAGCTGTATAGTATCCAAGTTGGTATGAGATGAGAAACTTTAAACATGTTTAAACAACACAAGCAGGATTCTTACATCAATAGCACTTTTATATTCAACTGTACTGTCTCTACATTTGATCAAAAGTAGACGTGCTTTGTAGTTTCTTCGGGAGAGTGAAATAACCTTTAGTGAAATAGAGTTATGCTAAAACGCTATTTAAATTATATTTTGCTGGTTTTTAAAGTTACAAAATAAGGAAGGTAGAAATCCTTAGTAAATTGACTTATTTGTAAGGAAGATTTAGAAAAAGTAATAGACTTTCTAATAACATGTATAGAAGATGTTCATTCTGCTAACGACCATGGACACGCTTAAGTCAAGTTTCGTGTTCCACGGGGGAATTTATTGTACACAATTAATTCCTCCCCACATCTCTGGAAAAAGCCATATTCAGAGATAAAATCTGGAAATATAAAGAATTGCCCTAGGAAAATCTTTGTTCCTTCATTAGTTAGGAGGACTAGCACGCCTGCATTTATTTAGTGGCCTGGCACTGCAGGCCAGTGGCAACAAAGTGCCTTGTTTTGAATTTGTAATCTAAACCTTTCAGAAAGCCCCTTTTTCTCTGTTTCACAAGCCAACCATTTTGGCACTAAAACCCTTTCCTTCAGTGGTTCATAAAGTTGAATAAAACCACAATGGAAACGTTGATAGCTATAGTAATTTGTCATTACCACAGAATTAAAAGCTTAAGCCTGATCCTGAACTCTTAAAAAATAAACGTACGTTAAAATCATTCTTCCTTTTTTTTTTTTTGCCTTTTTCTTAATAGATAATACTATGCCATACACAAGTTAATAAATTTTAGTAAATACTGCTTAATAATTGACAGAAGACTAAAAATGGTAGTATCCAAGTTCTCTTCCTTGTAACTTTCCCAGGTGCCTAACCCAGGCTGCATCATGCAAGTGTTAGGATTATTTTTTGTTTCACTGTTTTTTCCCTACAAGTATGAAATCTTTTTGCTATGGTTATTTTTCCATCTAAGCATGAAATGGTGTAATAAATAGGATGAGAGAAGCTGTGGTAACAAGTTACCCACCTTCACTCCTCACGCCTACCCCTCAAAGAAGGGTTGGTATGTCAGTTCATGCAGAGTCTACTTTGGCTCTCCTGGGCAACTCTCCGAGACAGATGTCCTCCCTGTGGTGACTATGAGATCCAGGCTGCTTGCTTTTTCGGTTCCATTCACTTGTACAGGAAGAGAGGTGAGCGAGGGAGAGACATGCTGGCTCTCAAATGTTTCAGACCAAAAATGTTATTCCCAGCTGGGCATGGTGGCTCACGCTTGTAATCCCAGCACCTAAGGAGGCTGAGACAGGAGAATCGCGAGTTCAAAGCCAGCCTCAGCAATGGCAAGGCGCTAAGCAACTCAGTGAGACCCTGTTTCTACATAAAACACAAAATAGGGCTGGGGATGTGGCTCAGTGGTCGAGTGCCCCTGAGTTCAATCTCCAGTACCCAAAAAAAAAAAAAAAATGTTATTCCCTGCTACAGTGGAGTCATATGGTCCCAAATAACTGCACAGGAGGTACTATATTTCTATCCCTCTCAATAATTTGCATGAGCTGGGTGTGGTGGTGCCTATGCCTATAATCCCAGCAGTTTAGGAGGCTGAGGCAGGAGGATAGAAAGTTCAAAGCTGGTCTCAGCAATTTAGCAAGGGCCCAAGAACTTAGTAAGACTCTGTCTAAAAATAAAAAATAAAAAGGGCTGGAAATGTGGTTCAGTGGTTAAGCACCCCTGGGTTCAATCCTTGGTCAAAAAACAAACCAAAACCAACTTGCATGGCCAAACCATTTTATGTGGGTATTTTTAAAAAAGGGTCTTAACCTCAAATACATAGTTGGTCTGTGGTGACTTGCTAGATTTTGGGAGTTGTATGGAGCAGAAGCCTAAAGAGCTCAACTGAAAATTTCTAATCTACAGGAATCCCTGGAGTTATTATTATTAGCATCACTATCATCATCATCATGTAGTAATTGTACATACTGATGAGTGCAGGGTGATATTTCAACACATACATACAGTATGTACTGATCAAATCAGGGTGACTAGCATTTCCCTCTCCTTGTCATTTATGTTTGGAGCCTCAGAGCTCCTCTTATAGATCTTCAAAAAATGCACACTAGGGTACTGTGGGTGACAGTCACTCCACTGTGCTGCAGAACACCAGAACCTAACTCCTCCCTGCTAACTATGTCTGGGACCTATTTTTCATCTTCCTTCTGTGCTCCCTGCGCTCTACTCTTCCTGGCCTCTAGTAATTACCATACTAGCTTTCAGATATGAGAGAGAACATGCAGTATTTGTCTTTCTGTGGCTTATTTCACTTAACATGATGTCCTCCATCAAGATAGTAACAGATGCCCCACCCCATGCTCTGGATGAAAA
>PVHX01006452.1:0-100613 GCA_004024805.1 Geosciurus inauris
ATTTTGCCCATTTTTTTCTTCTAGTACTTGAGCGGTTTTCTTTTAATCTTTGACCCATTTGCACCTTTATCATATTGTAAGCCTCTTGCTAAATTACTTTTCAGGTGATTTAAAAAGAATTTTTTTTTAGTTATAGATGGACACAATATCTTTATTTTATTTATTTATTTATATGTGGTGCTGAGGATCGAACCCAGTGCCTCATGCATGTGAAGCAAGCACTCTACTGCTGAGCCACAATCCCAGCCCCTTCAGGTGATTTTTATATTTCTGTTAATTATGAATGAGAGCTCTCATTTCTCACACTTTCCAGTGTTCTATTATAATTTTATACTGTGACGACACTAGTATTGCCAAGTGTTGCTTTGTGTTTGGTTTTCTCAGCTGTAAAATGGGACTATCTGTCCCTGTTGTTTAAAGTCAAAATAAAAAATGGTTGAACATAGCTATAAAGAAGTGAAGTTTTGGGGCTGGGACTGTAGCTCAGCGGTAGAGCACTTGCCTCACATGCGTGAGGCCCTGGGTTCGATCCTCAGCACCACATACAGAGCAATAAAATAAAGACATTGTGTCCATCTACAAAAAAAAATTTAAAAAGAAGTGAAGTTTTATACAAAGTGTCATGTTATTTGATAGTGCCTTTTACGTCATGTGATTGTGGCACCCGGTGAGTATTTAGGTGATCATAAGCAAAGTACCTGTATATCAAATTTTATTTGGGGGCAACTTTTCTTTTTAACATTTTGCTAATTACCGATAATGTTGTTTATCTCCTCAGTTTGTAGAAGACTATGAACCCACCAAAGCTGACAGTTACAGAAAGAAAGTGGTCCTCGATGGAGAAGAGGTCCAGATTGATATTCTAGACACTGCTGGGCAAGAGGACTATGCAGCCATTCGAGACAACTACTTCCGGAGTGGGGAGGGGTTTCTGCTGGTGTTCTCCATCACCGAGCACGAGTCCTTCACGGCAACTGCCGAGTTCAGGTGTGTTTGATATGAGATAACCCGGGCCCTTCCCTTCCTCTCCTGTGCCTCAGACTTAGGAGGAGCCCGGGGCTAGGCACAGTAGTAGAAAGTCGAGCTTGTTACCAGGGAGAATTCTGTCTGTGAGCTTTCTGTTGCTGTGACAGTACCTGAGGTTAAAAAAAAAAAGGAAAGGTTTATTTTGGCTTGTGGTTTCAGAAGTTTTAGTGCATGGTTGCTGGGCTCTGTTGCTCTTGGTCTTATGTAAGTCAGTACATTGTGGCAGAAATTTATGGCAAAGGAATCCTGTTTGTCTCATACCAGCTAGCAAGCAAAGAGAGAGAGAAGGGACCGTAGTCCCAGGATGCTCCCAGTGACCTGATTTTCTCCCACTGGGCTCCTCCTCCTAAAGATTCCACCACCTCCCAGTGGCACAGGCTGGAGGACAGCCTTTCTACATGTGAGCCTTTGGGGGCATTTCAGATGCAACCATCATAGTATCCAGATGGTATTTTAAGAACCAGAACTACAGGGGGCTGTGGCTGTGGCTCAGTGGTTGAGGCTTGCCTTGCATGCGTGAGTCACTGGGTTCGATCCTCAGCACCACATACAAATAAATAAATAAAAATAAAGATATTAAAAAAAAAAAAAAAAAAAAAAAAAAAAAAAAAAAAAAAAAAAAAAAAGAACCAGAACTACAGTCTAACAGAGAAGTAAAGAGATAAGAAAACAAAACCCAAGTAATTTTCTTCATTCTTTAACAAGTTCTGATCCAAAAGTAAGATAATCAACCAAAGCTGAAATGAGATCACTAGACATCACCTCAAGATTTGGAAGAAAGCATCAGTGAGCGAGGGAGGCCTTGATGGGTGAACTCAGGTAGTCCAACAGAGAAAGTGAAAGGGAATGAGGTAGGACTTCAGTTGTACAGAGTCAGATGTCCCAGTTTGCTGAAACTGTGTGTGTGTAGTGGGAACTGGTTAGAAGACTGGGACTCTTTGAGAAGTTTTATTAACTTCTAGGCTTTTCAGGCATACTTAGAGGTGTCAATATTGGATTACAGCCTGTGCATTCATAATTGTGTTTCCCTCTACATTGTCCTATTTTGGTGCTTTCTTGAGGATAAAACAAGACAGAGGTCCACACTGCCTTATTTCTTCCTTGTCCTGAGCCATTGGATTTCCCATTGCACCACAACTCACCAAGAAGGGATGTGCTGGACAGTAGCAGAGTCATCACCACAGGACAGTTTCCCTTTGTCCTGTCTCCCTGGGTCACCACACACATGCAAAGGAATATTCATGTGTTCTCATAGAGTTACAAAGAAGCCTTGCCTAGCCATGGAGAAGGATTTTTGGTCATGATGTGGGAAGAGGGGCCCTCAGAGGAAAAAGGATAGATAAATCCCTAAAACAAAAAAGAAAGGGAAGTTGGTTCTTCTGACTTGAACTCTGGACATTGAGATACATATCTCAGAGCTCTGTAGGTTTCTCATGTTTTCAGAAATAGAATGGAGGTAGATCTTCTGAGCCCTGGTGCTAACCTTAGTCACTTTAGGTATGTTAGCAGTTTGAAACCGTAGCATTTCTGTATTTATCTTCTAAATGGAAAGGCCTCAGCACAAAATGAAACATTAGTACTTTCTATCTTCCCTGAAACTTTTTCTGGACAGTATCGTATGAGCTAAGAGAGATAGTATGTCCTAAGACTCTAGAACTTGGTACTCCCATTCTTGGAGCAGAATGTTGATCAATCACATATTTATGCCCCTGAAGAACTAATGACTCAGGATTCTCTCAGTTTTTTACTCTTTATATTTTATATTAATTGCATGACTTCTAAGTGTGTTACATTTTCCCCCAATCCCCCACCCTCGGGACCAAGGATTGAACCCAGGGGCACTCAACCACTGAGCCACATCCCCAGCCCTTTTTATATTTTATTTAGAAACAGGCTCTCACTGACTTGCTTAGAGCTTCACTAAGTTGCTGAGGCCAGCTCTGAACCCACAATCCTCCTGCCTCAGACTCGTGAGCCACTGGGATTACAGGTGTGTGCTGCCGCGCCTGGTGCATCATGTTCTTTGACTTCTGTTCAAATGTAGGTTATAACAAAGTGACTTAGAGGTAATATTCAAGCATCAACTTTTATTTTATCTTAAAATATTTGAAGCCAGGCGCAGTGGCGCAAGCCTGTAATCCCAGCACTTAGGGAGGCTGAGACAGGAGAATTGCAAGTTCAAAGCCAGCCTCAGCAATAGTGAGGTGTGCTAAGCCACTCGTGAGACCTTGTCTCTACATAAAACACAGAATAGGGCTGGGGATGTGGCTCAGTGGTCGAGTGCCCCTGAGTTCAATCTCCAGTACCAAAAAAAAAAAATTTGATATCTGGTACTTAAATGGACTATATGGAAACTTTCAGAAATATTTTTAGTATTGTGAAATGTTGCCCTGTCATATAAATATTGGTGCAGAGCTCCACAAAATTGTTTGAGGTGAATCCTTTTTGGAATGTAGTAGAAGTGTCCCTACTGGTGCTGGGAATGTGACTCAGTGGAGGAGCATTTCCCCAGCATGCATGAAGGCCCGGGTTCCATCCCCAACACCCAAAAAGTGCCCCTATTGGACAAATCAGTGAGAGTAGAATATTTAATTTTTGGGTTTTGAGTAACTCAAAATACTTGGTTTTGAGTAACACTTTTAGGTAGTTGATTATTTTTAGTATTGAACGTGCTACACATTTTTTTTTTTTAGAGAGGACATTTTGAAATACTTTTCCATAGGCCTTAGTGGAAAAACCAAGTACATTGGAATGTGATTACTGCCTAATGAAGCTGTCCTCATTCTGTTTCCTGGAACATTTGCTGTGTCTGAGTGGAAACTGTGGGTGGGGTGAACGTGGAGTTGGTCCTCCATGTCTGTGGGTTTCATGTTCTCAGATCAAAAATGTAGTTAGGCCTGTGATGGTTGCTCCTGTACTGAACATGTATGTACAGGCTTTTTTTCTTGTTTCTTTTCCCTGAACAATATAGTCTAATGATTATTTGCATAATATTTACACTGTATTAGGTTTTTAAAGTAACCTAGAGATAATTTAAAGCATATGGGAGGATATGCATCAGTTATATGCAAATACTGTACCATTTGATATAAGGCGCTTGAGCCTCTATGGAGTTTGGTATTCTCAATGTCCTGGAATGAATGTCCCTTGGATACTGAGGGATAGCTATATGCACACACAGATCTAATTGAAACAGAAATTTCACAAGCCAGTACTTACTATTTAGGATTCCCTTGGACATTTCTGTTCTTTATCTCCTATGATCTATTTCACTAAGAAAATACTGCTGGTTCTTACCCCTTAATTGATTTGAAGATCCACTAACAGGCTGCTGTTTTCCATATGAAAAACACTAGATCTCATAGCTTTTACAGTCACAAGTCATACCCTTTCTCCCCCACCAAGGTAATTATTATGGATTTTGTGAGATACTTTTAGCTTGTTTTTATTCCAGAGATTCACAGACTTTTCTCCTTCCCTCTCCTTCCCTCCCCTTCCCTCCCCTCCCTTCCCCTTTCTTCCCTTTCCTTCCTTTATGATTATAAGAATTCATTGGGGACTCTGTAGAAACATGTAATCCTGACCTCCTATTTAGACATCTACTTCTGTAGGACTATTGAGCCCCTAAACCTGCATAGTAAAGAGTGTCCCAGGGGGTTCTGATACAGGCCAACTGGGAACCAGACTTGGAAAATACTCTCTGGTTGGTGGCTGCCTCTCCAGAGTGCTTCCTTGGAACATGCCCTAGATAGAGTGATTTCTTCTGCCTTAGGAGAGCCTCTGTTTGGATGGTTGATGAACTAGGTTCTTACTGTAGTTTTCTTGGCTGCTGTACTTTCGTTGTAACAACAGGGAACAGATTCTCCGCGTTAAGGCTGAAGAAGATAAAATTCCATTACTTGTCGTGGGAAACAAGTCTGACTTGGAGGAGCGGAGGCAAGTGCCCATCGAGGAGGCCAGGAGTAAAGCGGAGGAGTGGGGTGTGCAGTATGTGGAGACATCAGCCAAAACGCGGGCCAATGTGGACAAGGTAGGCCCGTGCTCTGGGTGTTTCTTGAAAACAGGCTTTAGCTTTAACCAGACAGATACCTCACTTGGTTTTGAGGGAACCATTTTTGGAAGCCAGACGAGGGCTCTGGTTTCTCCAGACTTCTATGCCGTTATAATAAGAAGCACTGGGCAGGTCTGACCCTGCATTCAGAGCAGCCCATGGAGGCCGTTCACCTCACCTTGGGGATTCCTTAGAGAATGGCTCGTCATTGGTGCTGTCTCTGGAAGTCCAGTGAGGTGAGGCTGAGGATTGTGAAGACGGCAAGGACAGGCTCCAATGCTTCCCTGGGCTCCCTGCCCAACAACCTGTGGCTTCAGAAGCAGGGCTGTGTCAGGCTGCTCCTTAGTTGGCCTTGAAAGAAGCACGACGTGTCTTGCTCTTGCTCCTATTGAGCTGCTGATTAGATTTGCTGTTTGCACCTGATGTCCACGCAGAGCTGGGTGTTCTGCCTGTAGATGATCTCTCCATAGTGTACACCCTCAAGAATCAGCTCCGGATCCCTTCTTTCTCTTTCCCCATCCCTGGTATACTTCTCATTTCAGCTTCCCGAAGCTCACAGAAGAGTGGCCATGACAATGAGGAGTGTTGACAGCTTGAAAATACACCAGGATTACTACTGTTAGGCTTTTTTCTCCTCTTTTGAATTAAGGTTCAAGGTGGTTGCCGCACAACAGAAATAAACAACCATAAAGCTGAGGCTTTCCCTGCGGCCTTCATCTGTCCCTTGGCTCTCACTTCATGACCCCTGCTCTTGTGGCACCTGAGTGTGCATCACTTGGCCCTGGAGTGGCAGCCGAACCCCAGCACGCCCCTCCTTCTGTACCTTTTTTTTTTTTTTTAAGTATTTTTTTAGTTGTTGATGGACCTTTATTTTATTCATTTATTTACATGCAGTGCTGAGAATCAAACCCAGTGCTTCACACATGCTAGGTAAGTGCTTTACCACTGAGCCACAACCCCAGCCCTGTACCTCTCTTGTGGAGAAATGATTCCCCTGTGTTTCTTACCTGATGGAGAGAGATTTTTAACCAGGCTTTCCTGGAGCTTGAAGTGATGCTAGAGGGACATTGGAATTAGGATGCTGACTCCCAAGGCTTCACGTTAGGAGCCTGAGGCGGCTTGTGCAGCAGATGCCTATAGTTGTCAGCTGTGATGTGAGGTGTATTCAGTTGTCAGCTGCTTTTTCTCTATATTTTTATCTCAACTCTTATGTTGATTCTTCTGATACTCAAAATCTGTCTCAGATGATTTCCTGTCTGTGGGGAACACACAGGAAATGCACATGTGTGCTTCACTTAAAAAAAAAAATCAGGGGGCTGGGGTTATGGCGCAGTGGTAGCGTGCTCGCCTGGCACGCCTGAGGCACTGGGTTCAATCCTCAGCACCACATAAAAATAAAATAAAGATATTCTGTCCACCAACAACTAAAAAATAAATATTAAAAAAAAATCAGGACAACTTCACAAAACTGCTGATGTGTGTTTTTGGTGGGACAGGGAGCAGGGTGGGGGCTGGCTGTTGCACAGCTGTCATCTCCCCCTCCTCTGCTGGACCAGCTTGACCTGCCAAACAGGAACCAGCAGAAACTTATGACTGGCAGCATTGTATTCACTGGTAAACACTTTACACGAAGGGAGGCTGTCGATATGATCAGCCGGCGAACAGCTTTGTCATCGTTTTAGTTGGATGTTCTCCACGCCCCTCCTCTTGCCTTTTGCTGTTAGGATGAAAGGAAAGACCTGTAACACTGGGAGCTGTTCGTTGTTGCCTGTATGGGCCATATGTTTCTTGAGAGGCTGTTGAAAAGGGATGCTTAGGTCAGCCTGATCCAGTTGAAGAGGTTCCCTTTTCTGTGCCTGGGGCTAGAGGTAAATGCATGTGGAGTCCCCCACTCCAGAAGGGATCTCGCTTTTCCCCAAGAAGCAGCTGTGTCCATGAAAATAAAAGATGGGAGCTGGTGGTGTCATGCAACTGTCCAGAAATAAAGCCTACATTCCCGGTCGCACAGTCTGTGAAGTCTCTCAGGTGTCTGGGTGGGAGGTGTACTTTGGCTACTCGGGTGTAGTTGGTCCTCTGGCATGATTGCTGGTTACAGAGGACAAAATCCAAACTGCTGTGACAAATGATGATTCCCAGTCAACTAACACGTTGAAAGGTCTAGTCTCTCCAGTTCTTGATGAAGTACTTCTCAGCTAACGTCACAAGGCACTGAGTGTTCAGTCGGGGTGTATGTGGGGAAGAATAAGACAAGAAGTTGCGTTCCCTCCTTCTACCCAGTCCCACAGTTCAGGAACCCGCTCCTCACCTGCTGCCTTCCCAGTCTGCTGCTGTGTGGGGGGAGGGGGGCGTTGAGAAGCTGTCATGCAGGATCCTCTTCCAGCCTGCGTAAGTCCTTGCAGGGATGAAGTGAGATGTGTGGACAGTGCAGCGCCAGCTGTGGGTGCACGTATCGCCCCTTACTTTTCTGGTGGTTGGAAATACAAGAAAGTCTGATTTCCACTGTCACCTTCAGTTTTTATGAACTTCACAAATGGTAATAGATCTGTTCTCTGCAAGAACACGTCACCCTTCATTGTACTTACCATAAGAAAAGATTTTTATCATGTTGAGAGTAGCCATTGCGTGGTATTAACAGTACAGTTCTGTCCTGAGCTTGACCAGTTGTATAGTATGAGCAGAGATGCCTGCATTATGGGATTTGAATACGTTTTTTTTTTTGGTACTGGAGATTGAACTCAGGGGCACTAGACCACTGAGCCACATCCCCAGCCCTATTTTGTGTTTTATGTAGAGACAGGGTCTCACTGAGTTGCTTAGCGCCTCGCCATTGCTGAGGCTGGCTTTGAACTCACAATTCTCCTGTCTCAGCCTCCCTAAGTGCTGGGATTACAGGCTTGAGCCACCATGCCCGGCTTTGAATATGTTTTTGAGGTTAATTATTCTTATTTCCTCTAGACTCTTTGTTTCTGAATGCATGTGGTTTATAAACCGAAGCTTAGGGACTTAGAGGCTGTCAAAATGAACTGTGTACCCTGCTCAGTTGAGTTGTTTGATTAAAATTATCAAATGACTTTTCCCTCTCTCCTTTTCACCCTTTCTCCCCACTCCCAGGTGTTCTTTGACTTAATGAGAGAAATCAGAGCAAAGAAGATGTCAGAAAACAAAGACAAGAATGGCAAGAAAAGCAGCAAGAACAAGAAAAGTTTTAAAGAAAGATGTTGCCTGCTGTGAAGGCCACAGTGGGGATGAGATCCATTGCTGCCAGGCCACAGGGCTGGCGGACAAGCAGAAGGCCATGCCTCCTGCTCTCCCAGCCCTGTTCACCTGTACTTCTTTAAATGGGGAAAAATAGTCATGAATCAGTGACTGGCAGAAGAAACAAGCCCTTGTCTATGCAAAGGAATGGCTGCTTTGTCAAGACTGTGGAATTCTGTCCTCCTCCCTGTGCCCCACCCCTCACTCCCAAGCTTTGCTAGGTGTGTAGAGCTTATAGGTAGGAAAGGGTCAAGTGTTCATTAAGAAGAAAGAGTATTGTCACAGCATCTTATTCCCCCCACCTCAGGTTTTTAACATTACCTTCTTTTGTTTTGAAATAAAATGTCTTATTTTATTAGGTTTTGGAAGGGGGTGATGCTGAGGTAGGACCTCCCCACTCCCCGCAACCCTTATTAATATAACAGTAGTACTCAGAGAAAGCCATTAAGCTCTAATGACACTGAAATTCTAAGGTTTTTAAAGACACGTTTCTAGGAGATACTCTAGGGATCTGAAGCAGAGTTAGAAAAATGAACTTGAATTGGGCTGGATAGGTCAATATCATGTTCACAAATCCTCCTCACATGAAAAATAAAACTCTTAGGTTGTTTTCTTCATGTTTAAATACTGGCTATTTACAGTCTGCGTTGACTGTTTTCTGTTGGCTGTTTTCTCCTGCACTGTCCTGATTGTTGTGTAGGAACTTTTATTTTCTTATATTTTCTTTTCCGTAGTCTAGGTGAAGACACAAGAGCAATGTATTTTGTAGCTGACACTTTTTTCTGATGGGATTTCTTTGAGGTCTTCTCCCATTTGCTGGTCTCATGGTTAGGCCTCTGTTCTGCACTGTGATCATGTCCCGTCTCTTGATCAGCTTCACTCTGCTTGCAGAGGTTGAGCAAGGCTTCTCTTTTTCTTTTTGTCAGTGTCACACAGATTCTTCTGAAAAATGTGATGAGTTAAAATTATATTCTAAAATCATGAAGCCAGAGCCTCTGCTACCTCTCATAGAATTTTCTGTGATTCTACATTGAGTTAGAACCAGTGGGGAGAGAAAATAAGCCACTGCCCTGTTACCTCTGAGAACTGACTGCTGTTTCTAATGCAGTTCGTGTCTGAACTAGTCATGTAATTAGAAAAAGATTTTTATTGATGAGATATTGTTGATCTTTCTTACTGTATCCGTATTCTAAATTCAGCAATCAGAAGAATTCTCACTGGGAGAGGAGTACTGTGGTAAAAGCCTGGTATTTAGCACATTTCCCCCCATTTTTCAGAAGTGAACATTTCATGTTTAGGTGCCAAAAGTGAATTGGGGTGGGGAGAGCGAAAGCCTTTGAAATTTATGGTTATTACAGAGATTCTGGAAATTATGAGCTGACCCCTGCAAACTGATCTTGTGTCACTTCCCAGAGAATCATGGGCTTTTTTGAATTAAAAAAAGCAAACAAACTTTTTCAAGATTTTGGTTTTTTTATTTCATTGTTTTGTCATACATGTGACATGGAAGTAGTAAGGGAATCGATGGTAAGTTATTCATTATTCTTACCAGATGTTCTGTAATATCAGACCAGCTTTATTTCAATTAATCCTTTGAATTAGGAAATAAAATTATGAACAGTGATTTTAACTTCATCCTTTGGAAGAGATCACTACTGTCTTTTAAAATATTTTTTTAGATGCTGATGGACCTTTATTTATTTATTTATATGCAGTGCTGAGAATCAAACTTAGTGCTTCACACATGCAAGGCAAGTATTCTACCACTGAGCCACAACTCCAGCCACCCCCGCCCCCCTTTTTTTGGTACTGGGGATTGAACTTGGGGGCACTCAACCACTGGGTCACATCTCCAGCCCTGTTTTGTATTTATTTAATCTTTATTTTTATGTGGTGCTGAGGATCGAACCCAGTGCCTCACACATGCAAGGCAAGCACTCCACCACTGAGCCACTACCCCAGCCCCCAATGCTCTTCTTAACATTTAAAAAGTGAAAGGTAATTATATTCTCACATTTCTGAAACCTTTATGTTTTTATCCTTGTTTGCCACCTGTTATGAATTCTAGTCAAGAATAGGTAGATTTAGACTACATACAGATGAAGTAATGATAGTGTAAATTTTAAAAGAAGGCATGAATTATTTCATGCTAAAGAAATCATATTTGGTATATGCTAGTATGTTTCTAAAATTATATTCAATTGGATAACAATCTGAAATGGATATTCCTAAAAATAATTTATTATACATATGAGATTCTGTGCCATAGGAAAATAAAGAAGCAATGGTATATATACATTTGAAATATAAATTTGCTATACCCATAGCTTAGCATTAAAGTGTTTATTCTAGAAATACTCAAGCACCTCCTGAGTCTCAGGCTCCATCCTAGGTGCTCAGGATATGGTGCTAAACAAGTCAGGCCAAAATTCCAGGAGCTTGTCTTAGAAAAGAAATTGAAAATCTCAGCAAAAGAGCTTTGAAAATAAAACTGGATAAGGTGATAGGAACTGTCTCTAGGAGGTAGAGTTCAGATGTGTTCAACAGGCTTCTCCAAGGGAGTGACATTTAAAGTGGGACCTCATGACCTGAAGGAGATGCCATGTTAGCAGTAGGGTGGACAGGAGCTTTCCAGACCAGGGGACAGCTATCCAAAGGCCCTGAGGTGTTCAGGAAGCAACCAAAAGACCAGTGTGTGGCTGGAGTGCATTGAGGGAGGAGCAGAGTGTTAGTTAACTGTTCATGATTGCATAAAGTAACATGGGAAAAATACCTAGGTATAGAATTTCATACAAGTATCCTTTTTCATCACATCTAAGGACACTAATAACTGCAAGACAACAACATATTTTATATACCACCACTAACAACCCCCCTAGCAATTAATGAAACCATCCTGATAGTACCCTCATAAAAGTGCAGAGGGCAATGCATATTTTAGATAAGGTGAGTAATGGTGTATAAATTTAAATCAAATGACAGTAAACGAAATATAAAATTCATCTCCATTGGCCTGGAAGCTACATTTTATTAAAACACCATAGAAAACTTTAACAGTCCCTCAGCATGTCAGAGAGTGCCATTACTTCTGGCCTTTATTTGGTCACTAGTTTGGCTTGGGGTAGGATTCTGGCTTCATAGAAGCTTCACTGTGCATAAAAATTGATAGTGTAAAGTATTATATGTTAATATTAGAATAAACTTCACTTTGATATTTTTAAAAATTTAGTCACTGTAACTGCACATGCTTTAACATTCTAACCATTTCTGCTCCCAGATCATTCACCATGTGCTCCTGTATTTCTGAATATTGTGCCATTATTTGTTGATTTTCAACCTCTGACGTTTCCAGTGAGACTGGACTCAGTAGATGATTCAGTTTCTTGCATTTCTGTAACCCACCCCATCCCGCCATCAACAGTAATATCACTGTTTTAATTTCTTTCTCAGTGGCTGCCATATCTTTTTAAATATTTAAACTTGTGTTTATTATCTTTTTTGGGGGGGAGGGGGTACCAGGGTTTAAACTCAGGGGCAATCACCACTGAGCCACATTGCCAGCCCTATTTTGTATTTTATTTAGAGACAGGGTCTCACTGAGTAGCTTAGCACATTGCTTTTGCTGAGGCTGGCTTTGAACTTGCAATCCTCCTGCCTCAGGCTCCGGAGCTGCTGGGAGCCCAGCTCTAAACTTCTATTTATTATCAGTCAACTATCAGAGTATGTCTTGGTTCCCAGCTTTGGAAGGTAAGCAGTTAACACTCCTGATTTTGCCCTTGACCTTCTGCCAACTCTTGGCAGCTCTTCCTTCTCTTACACCTTTGCTTTTCCATTATCAGGGTGACTGGCATGTGTATTTCCTCCAAAATTCAGACTTCTGTGCTTTCTTGATAGATTCATTCTAAAAGTTGAATACCAGTCCACAACCATCTAATTATTCTGACTCAGATAAATAGGGCCATTGCCGAGGCAAGCCTATGTGGCAGTTGTATTTCCTTTACGGTTCACGGCCACCACTCCAAGGACAGTCTTCCTAGTGTCCAGTGAAGGGGACTCTTTCATCGATTGCTGGAATCATGCCATATTTTGGTTTGCTTCATCTCTGGACTATTTCATATGCATTATCCCTCCTCCCCTCGCCCTCCACCTTGCCTGAAGTTTGAGTGATTTTTCTTTTTGAGTGACTACATACTCTCTCATACCCAATTCCAGTTTCTTTTCATTGCTTGGAATCTGCTTCCAATCTTACTTTTCTTAGAGCTTGTTGATTGCCCAGTGGATGTAATTTGGACTGATCACTTTCTAGGTACTGAGAGTTGCTTTTATCAAACACTTGGGTTAATTCCACGCTTTCCTGGCCCTCCCATTTTCTTTACTGGTTTTCACCCTCATTTTTGCTGGAATACATTTTCAGGAAGAATGCACTGGAGGTAAGCTTTCACAGTCCCCTAGTACATCTGACAGTGTGATTGCTTTGGGCCTTTATTTGATTGCTAGTTGGCTTCGAATAGAATTCGGGGTTCAACATCATTTTCCCTTAAAACTTGAAATGCTTTGCTCCAGCATCTTCAAGCATCTGTTTCTGCTGATCAATCTGGTTCCCTCCCAGCTATCGCCCCTTTGTGTAGATGCTCTGCATTTCCCCTCTGTCAGCTTTCTACCACTGTGACAAAACAGCTGAGCTAATTTACGAGGAGGAAAGGTTTGTTTTGGCTGCTTTGGAGGTGTCAGTCTGTGGCCAGTTGGCTCTTTGGCTTTTGGGCCTGTGGCAAAGCAGCATACTGTGGCGGAAGTGTGGGTAGAGGAAGCCACCTCATGGCAGCTGGAAGGCTAGATAGAAAGGAAGAGGCCAGTCAACGTCCCCTTCTAGGTCACACTCCCACTGACCTGACTTCCTCCCATGAGTTCTCACCCCTTGAAGGATCCATCACCTCTCAATAGCACCACAGGTGGCAACTAAGCCTTTTGCATATGAGCCTTTGGTGGGGTACTCATTGAGACCTTAACACCCTGTCTGTCCCCAGTCACTGAGACCCTCCTTGTCTGTAGTGTCTGAAAGGACACGGTGGTGGTGCTTAGTGAGGATCTTTGGGGATCCATCCTGCTCGGCATTCGGCAGCCTTGAAATGATGGCTCCTATCTCTTTGGCTCTGGAAAATGTATTTTTGACTTTTTATTTGAGTTGTTCTCTTCTGTTTTCAGGACTCCAGTGGCCAGATTTCGAAGCCCTAGGGTCATTTGTGCTTCATCATTTCCTACATTTTGCATCTTTTCTTTTCAGTTCATCTCCCTGTCTCTTCCATTGCCTGTGACTTGCCAAGTGCTAGTCTAGCTTCTCAAGATACAGCAGTGAAAAAAGCAGATGAGACCCTTTGCCCTCCTGGAGCTTGCACTACCACCCCTGCTTCCTCTTCTCGTCTATATGTTCATGTGTGTGAACAAGCTTGCTTTGTCTATAACTGCTCCTCTTTCTTGTTCTTGGCCTCATGGATTTGGTGTCTTGACTTTCTAAGGATGTTAGAGATTTTGGAAGCTGTTTTCTCATAGTTGCCTTTGTTTACTTTTTATTCAGATTTTCTCTTTGTTCCATTTTGAAACTTCTGGTTTCCCTCAAACTTGTAATGATTCCTGGTTGTCAGCCACATTCGTAGAAGGAAATAGGAAGTTATCCAGGAGCTCTGTGGAGCTGAATGGGGCCCGTGGGGGGCAGGCTGGACTTGGAGGGGGATGCACAGAGACCTAGTCATGGTGCTGGGAACCCCTGATGCCTACCCTGGGCACCACCTGCCAGGATCTCTCCAGACACTCTATAAAAAGAAAAGCCCTGGTGGCAGACACAGTTGCCTGCTGGGTGGGGCAGACTGTTTCCTAGACAGACCCCTTATTAGTCTCTGTGTCAGCTCTGGCCACAGCCCTGCTTCTCCACCTGCCAACTTAGCTCAGACTGGTCCTGCTAGGCAGGTCAGCTTGTCTGCGTAGGCCCTCCTGTTGTATCACCAACTCTTCCAGATTTCAGCATCATTCATTTGTCAAACTCAAGTGGTAGCTGGTGGCCCTCTCCCATGATTTTGGCCCTTTGGATTTTTTCTTTATTGTTATCCCAGTGCAGGCTTTAGGGGAGACTAGCATTTGAGCTCATTCTGTTTTGTTCTGATTTCACTTTCACAAATACTAGTATTTCCTCCTTTGCCAGACCAATGTGGAATCAAAGTTAAGAGTGAATCCAGCCGGGCGCAGTGGCACAAGCCTGTAATCCCAGCACTTAGGGAGGCTGAGACAGGAGAATCGCGAGTTCAAAGCCAGCCTCAGCAATGGCGAGGCACTAAGCAACTCAGTGAGACCCTGTCTCTACATAAAACACAAAATAGGGCTGGGGATGTGGCTCAGTGGTCGAGTGCCCCTGAGTTCAATCCCCGGTACCGAAAAAAAAAAAAAAAAATGTGAATCCATTGATTTGACCTCATGCAGGATCATTTTTGAACTTGGGGCACATGGCAAGCCCTGGTGATGCCATTTTTTTTTTTTTTTTTGGTACCAGGGATTGAACCCAGAGGTGCTGAACAACTAAACCACATCCCTATCCCTTTTTATTTATTTATTCATTTTTTGAGACAAGGTCTCACTAAATTGCTTAGGGCCGTGGTTATTTGCTGAGACTGGCTTTGAACTTGAGATCCTCCTGCCTTAACCTCCTGAGCTTCTGGGATTATAGGTGTGCGCCACTGCACCTGGCCTGATGTCATCTTTTGAAGAAGGAATCCTAGGTTCTCTCTAAGCCTGAGTTAATTTCACTCATCTTTTTTTCTTTCCCTGTTAGGTGGTGAGTTTATTATCTATTGTATGAAATAATTATTCCTTTTTTTTTTTGTCCTTTTTTGAAATGTGGTTGACTTTGAATGTTTTCTTCTTGTCATATGGTTAAGAAATCTACATCAACTGACCTGTGCCGTTAGTGATTTTTTAGATGTTTGTCATCAGGCTAGGAATGTCCTGCTTTCCAGTTGTCATCAGTGGGTTGTTATCTTTGCTTCTCAGCAATGCTCAGTGGTAGGGCATGTGC
Organism: Geosciurus inauris; assembly: GCA_004024805.1. Lineage (NCBI taxonomy): Eukaryota > Metazoa > Chordata > Mammalia > Rodentia > Sciuridae > Geosciurus > Geosciurus inauris. Next base: position 15,393 of record PVHX01006452.1, read on the forward strand.
TTAACATGCAAGATGCCCTGGGTTCATCTCCAGCACCAAAAATAAAATAAAACATGTATTGCTAACATAGACTTCCTGATTTCACGAATTGTTGCTACATGGGTTCCACTTTGAGGACTTTTGGAAAGTATGTCCTAAAAATTTTAAAACTGATTTGGGTCCTTGGGACTTATGACTGGTCTTCTCTATTTGAATACATGTAGATGACGAAAGTTACTTGCTCCAACGCTCCTCCATGTCTTGTCTGATTTAAATGCTAGAGCATGTTCTGACATGCAGCACCCAACTCTTAACTTCCACTTACTCAGTTGTGCACCACCAGGCCAGATACTTTCGATTATACTCACAGTATTGTCAGAAGCACTGCCAGAATGCCTCACCGCCACATGTGTCACTTATTAAGTTGGAAAAGGGGCCACTGGTTGTGTCTGAGAAACCCAAAAATGTGGTGGAGCTGGGGATCAGTCTCCCACCCAGGTTGGTGGAGACTGCTCAGCCCTGTGGGCAGAAAAGAATCCCCCAACCAGCTGAGGGTGAAGTGGCTTCTGCAGCATATCCCCCGGGCGAAAGGTCAGGCTTCTTGTATGGCATTGAAGAAGGAGCAGGGATCTGAATGGTCTTCAAGTTCCAAAATCCTTTGGAAAGTTAAGCTCTCAACTTGATATTCTAAAACAAGCTTAATCATTTCTAGTACTTAAATACATCTCATGGTAAGTGTTCACAGGAATCAAAGGGATAAATGGGTTAACTTCAGAAGGCCTAAGTCACCAATTAATTCTTGTGTGTTGTCAGTAGTTAGAGCTGGAAACGCTTTCTTAAAATCTGATTTTATCAGCGAAAACAAATGTATGATATCATCATTTTAAATTCATGGTAAAAATATGTACATATAGGCTGTGACTTAGTCATCAACCACACATTGGCTTGAGTGAGATTGCTAAGACAAGATGGCGTGTTGGCCCACGAAGCGTCACTTCTGTACAAATGAAAATGGAGCTGCAGGCCAGGGTTTCTGGGCTTGCTGGGAACATTACAGGTATTGCAGGGACTGGCAGCCAGGTAAGCATGGGAAGTGCTGGGTCCTGGATCCTGGCTGTGGAGGCTCTCAGTGGAGTGTCTGTTCATCTGTGTGATAGTTGTCTTGACATCGTCTCTCTGTCAAGATAATGGTGTAACGTTAAGCCAGCAGTTTCCCAAATGTAACTGGCTATCTTAGGCGATGCAAATCACTTTCTTTGTTCCGGGAAAATTGCTTTTGATATGTATTTAGAATTTTTTTTTCCTTGCAGAGACACAAGGGATGGGAATGGGAATAGGATAGGCATGGGAAAATACGATCCTTTTTTTTTTGTTTTTGTCTTTCATGGTTAAATCACACTACTCATCTCAGGCATGGGGGAGTGGGCTTCATATTCCAGAAACACAAAATGGTACCCATTGCAGTCTGCTCCCATTTCTGCCAGGCTGTTTGGGACAAAGTCCCAAGTAACTTTGTCCTGACAGATCAGAGGGCCTTTTTCAGCCTTTACAGCATTTGCACGTGGTCCCAAGGCTTCCCTTTCTCCTGTTCTCATCTCATCTCTTTGATTCCTTGACTTTGTCCTCTTGACTTCATCTCTTTCCTTTGCTGGCTTCACTGTCTGCTCCCACCCCCAGTAAATTCGGGTTATTTGAGGTACAATGGCCTGGTGAAATATCTTTATGAAGCCCAGATTGGACGCTCTCCTCACCCTGCCGTACCCTGTAGCTGCTGGGTACCACGCAGACCAAGCATCCTTGCTGCCTGCAGCCTCCCTCCCAGGCCTCCTGACTGGGTGCCAGCCCCAGGGTGCTGAGGGCTGAGCTTGACATTCCTCCCCAGGCCCTCACACAGCCCCTTGCTGTCTCCCAGCATCCTCAGTCCCTATTGTTGTGTGAGCAGGAATGAGTCCTATAAGTAGAGGCCAGGTACGGTTCAATCTGTCTCCACTGCCCTGTATCATTTGGGGCTCATTGTAGGATCACACGTTTTTACCAAACTGAATTTAAGTAGCTTAAATGTGATATCATGTGGTTTTGACAAAGTGCTTTGGGCACAGTCCAGGTGCAGTGGCACATGCCTATAATCCCAGCAGCTCGGGAGGCTGAGGCAGGAGGATGGTAAGTTCAAAGCCAGCTTCAGCAACTTAGCAAGGCCCTAAGCAACTCAGCAAGACCCTATGTGTATATTTAAAAAGGGGGCTGTGGATTGGCTCAGTAGTTAAGTGTTCCTGGGTTCAATCCCCAGTACTCCTACCCTCCACAAATTAAAAGTTTGGGGACAGAACCTAGGCCTTGGCACATGCAGGGCACCCACTGTTCCACTGAGCTCCACCCCTTGCCCTAAGGCTCACGGACTAGCACCCAGAGACAAAGAAGAGCTAGAGTAGAGAGCTTAGGAGGCTGCCCGGGTGTGGTTCTCCAAGCCCAGATCTGCTACAGGTGTGTTCCTGCAGTGCAGAAACTCTGCTGTGTTGAGAGGTTTGCTGTGGCCTGAGTGCCAGCCTTGGCATCTGTGGTGGAGCTGGCCCTGGCGTGCTTGGCTGCCCTCTATTCCTTCTTAATGGTTGGTTTTCCTTCCTTCTCCCTGGGAGCTTCTAAACAGGAATATTTTGCTTTCTGTTTCTTTTTATTTATTTTTATTGTGCATTATAATTATACATAATGGCAGGATCCAGTGGGACATATTTGTACAAGCACATAACACAATTTGGTCAATTTCACTATTCTATGTTACCTCCTCCTCTCCCTCTCTGATCCCCTGATCTCTTCTTCTACTTGACTGTCTTCCTTTAATTCTCAGGAAGTCTTTTTTTTTTTTTTTTCAGTTTTTTTTTTTCTCTAGTTTCTCTAGTTTTTTCTCATAATGAGGGGAAACATAACCCTTGACCTTCTGTCTGGCTTATTTCACTTATCTTATTTCTAGTTCCATTCATTTTCCTGTAAAGGACATAATTTCATTTTTCTTTATGGCTGAGTAAAAATCTGTTGTGTTTATATACCACATTTTCTTGATCCATGTATCCATTGGATGTTTCCATAGTTTGGCTATTGTGAATTGTGCTGCTATAAACATGGGAATGAATGTATGTATCAGACTTTAATCCCAAGGAGTGGTACAGTTGTTCATATGGTGGTTCCATGCCTAGTCTTTTGAGGAACTTCCATACTGATCTCCAGAGCCATTGTACTAATTTACAGTCCCTCCAACAGTGTAAAATCCCCTCCATCCTCTCCAGCACTTATTATTACTTGTATTCATGGTGACTCATTCTAACTGCAGTAAGAAGAAATCTCAGTGTATAAACATGGATATTTTCAGCTTTTATTTCTTATTCTGCTTTTCTGTTCTCCTTTTTTCCTGACGCCTCACACTTTGGGGACACCCAGTCCTCAGTGATCTGGTGGTCATAGTGGTCTTCCTGCTCAGGTCACCCCTTGTCTCACAGCTGGTTTAAAACACTTCCCAGATTGTACCCTGCTGGTGTCTACAGAGTGAGTAAAAATTATTTTGCCAGCATTCAAAGCAAGTGGTGGTGCTGCCTCAAATAAACATTCTCCTTAGTTAAAATCATGGTGCACTAATGCTAACAAAATTCAGCTTCTCATAGGCCCCTGTGTCTTTCCTGCCCCAACGACTTCTCCAAACCTCTAGGGATTGTGCAGCACTCTGCCAGAGCTGCAGGGACCTTCCCCCCACCCCAACATCAACCTTTACCTCAACCTGCACCCTTGCCCGCCTGAGCCCTCCTTCTTCCTGGGCAGCCTCCAAGCATGGTGTAGGGAGATTGCTCCAGCTCTGGGTCACTCACTCCTCTGAGTTCTGGCTCTGCCCCAGGTGAGCTTTGGTGCCAGGGCATGTCTGTAAAGTAGAGGTGGGAAAGAAGGATGCTAGGCAAGCCCTTTCATTTCCCCTCGCTCTCTTTCCTCACGCAGTTCATTCTGTCTGGAGTTTCTGCCTCCTCCAGTGTCTGACATGCGTAGCAGGCAGAATCCCTGGTGGCTGACCAGTGCGCCAATCCTCTCTCAGAGTCGTGTCCTTTCTCTCTTCAGCTCCTCCTTGAGTCCTGCCTTCACTGTCTGCTCTGATTCCCCTCTGACCATCCTCTCAGGCAGTGGGAGGCCGTCCTCTGTCTCTTTGTGGCATCTGACTTAGCTCCTTCCACAAAGCAGTCCACTAGACATTTGCCTTTGGAAGGGACACTGAGACTACAGCTTCTTTCACAGGAAGATGACAAAAGCGATGACATGGAGAGCCACACGTCCCACGTCCCACAGCCTGACTGTCGTGTTGACATATTTTTGGCAAACTCTGTTTTAGGGCCTGGAGGATCTTTATCTTTCAAAGACCACCCAACTATAACTGGGAGCTTTAAAAGGTGAACTCCCTTTCCAAGTACTTTCTCGAAATGAGTGTGAAATGTACGAATGTAACCCTAAGAAGAAATCGGCAGAGTGTCTGTCCATACAAGGTGTGCCAGACAGATTTGCTGAGCGTGTGAAGCTCACTTGTCGTGTAAACCTGAACCTTGGAGTTGTTTCTGGGCATGGCTCGCTTCCTTGTTTTCTAGATATATTGCTACATAGACTTTGCTGGTTGGCGTGCCCTGCAGCTCTGCGACTGTGGTTGAAGGTTCAGAGCTCTTGCCCTTAAGGTTTCACATACGGCAGGTCTGGTCCAGCATTTGAACTTGGACTGTGTCAGTGGTAGACAAGCTGGTCCATTGCCACCAAGTGGGTTAGTTACCTGAGACTGAGTGCTTCTGGCCAGGTGCAGAAAACATTTTAAGACATTTCAGAGGCCTAAGTTTATGAGCATCCAGCCCCACAAACACCCACAGGAGTCTGGCTTGTGTTTGATGCCACCGTGAAGGTGGTTGTGAGATTTAGTTCTGCACTAAATCAGGGAGAAAGTCATTCTGGTAGAATTTCTGTTTAGCAAAAGAAACTAAACTTTTTTCCTGCTCTATCTATTCATCAGAAAAACAAGTGCCACCCTCCTTCCTCCAAAGAAAGCAAAGACCTACTCAGAAGATCAGTATAATGCCACTGATAGCTGAATTTACATTGTTACAACAGCCTGTGGAGAAAAAGGCATGACGGGATGAGCCAAACATTTCTATTTAGAGAAAGTATACGCCTCTCTATCCATACAGATCCTCTAGATGGTTTTTATAGAACAAGAGCCCTGTCATATATATATATGATCTCTTACTGAACAATAATAATGATTTTTGCTGGTGGGCACAGGGATGGGACTCTTTTTGAGTAAATTACTTAAAAAAGTAATTTAAAAATATGCCTTTAGGGAAATATACACTATGGTGTACCATTATCTGTATTTAAGTTATTTGGGATGTTCAGGAGAGTGTCTTTATGCATTTTTAAATTGAAAAATTAACAGACTTTAGAACATCTGTAGAATATGTTTTATTCACAGCGACATCAGATGGGTCAATTGCCAATGATTAAGAGGTCTGTCTGGATTGATGCTGCATTTCTGTGGCCGTTAGTTCTGCTGAGAGTGCTAGGATTCTCGGCTGTCAACCAGTGCTCTTTCCAGCCAGCAGTGGCCTAGAATCACTGCTTCCTCCCGCACTGCAGACGCCTGGCCGAGCTCAGTGCTCCCTGGACCAGCACAGCCAGTGAGGACCACTAGATGTCATTCTTCTGCTGCAGTCCTGGGTGCTCCAAGAGCTTCCAGAGACACTCACTGGCATGTGTACTGAGGCTTCTCAGCATCCACTCGCAGCTCGAGGTCATCAGGAAGGTGCCTGAGGGTGATCAGTGCTGTTAGGGCTACTGGCAGATGCTCCTTCCCGGGAAGGAGACCAGGAGCCCAGCCCGCCCTGGGGGAAGTAAGCGGTCAGTGAGAACAAGTACTTCCGCCACTTGCAGGCTTGCCTGTGCCAGGTGGGTGCCGAGGTGGGAGGGGAAGGGCTTTAGCAGTGAGCGAGCAACAGCCTCATCCCGCATCAGCTCACACACTCCCGCCCACGGTGCCAGTGCTGGTGGCCACCTGCCTGCTCTGTCCTCAGGTTTGGGTTGAGCGCCAGGGATTAAAAATCGAAGAGGACACGGCCCTGACCACAGGGAGCCTCCGGGCTGTTGGGAGGACCAGCATGGACACTGATAAAAGTTAAATCATCAGCCACTGTAACTACGCGACCTCACTGGTGATAAGCGGCGCTGACAGCATGCTTTTGTGTTAGGAAGGCAGGGGAATCAATCGCCCAGTGTCCAAGGGGCGGAAAGCCATGTGAGATGCGACTTGAAGGACAAACCTAGAGTGAGGCCACCAAAGGAAGCTGGTTCAAATTAGAGGGAGAATTTGAGCACAATCCGGAGAAACATGGAAGCAGCCCGCTGTGCATGGGGGACTGCTGGCCTTCCATGGACCTGACAGGAAATGGAGAAGCCAGAAGATGATGAGCCCCCGGAGGTCACATCGTGGAGGGGACTCAACTGTGTTTCCAAGTGCCTTTGGGGGAGTGGCCTATCAGGTGGGGGCAGCACCAGGACTCTAGCCATGCCTGGTCCAATGCAAACATCCAGTCATCCATTCTGGTCAGGTCCTTCCTCCCCAACTGCTGCCTGCAGGGCTTGATCCTTAAGGGCAGGATGGCAGAGCTGATAGCAGGTTTGTATTTTAGGGAGTGGCTGTGCAAAATCAAGCTGTGAGTAGAGCAGCTTCAAGCCTCAGCACCAGAGCTCTATGCCCTGTGATGAGCTATTAAATCTCTCTGAGCATCTTTGTCTCACGATTTCTCTGAAATGGCAATAAGGACACTTTTCTTTTGAAACTTTTTCTTTCTTTCTTTCTTTAAGGATTGAAGCCAGGGGCGTTTTACCACTGAGCATCCCCAGCCCTTTTTATTTTTTTATTTTGAAACAGGGTCTTACTGAGTTGCTGAGGCTGGCCTTGAATTCGCAATCCTCCTGCCTCAACCTCCTGAGTCACTGAGATTACAGGTGTGCACCACCATGGCTAGCTCTTTAGAAAGGTTTAGGGAATGTGTGTATATAAATATATACGGTGCTTAGCTCATGGTAGATGCTGAGTACTGCGGTCTGTGATATACTCGTCTCCATGAGTGGTATTTTTAAAGGAGTAGAAGGCTGGAGGAAACTTGCTCTTGAAGAAATATTTGAAGGAACAAGTTTGAACTGGGTAGAGGCTGAGGAAACACAGAGAAGGGTTTCAAGCTGGTAAGTTTTTAAGGGGTAAAATCAGAAAGACATAGTGATGGACAGAGGTTGCAATGGTCTGAATATGGTTTGTCTCCTCCAGAACTCATGTTGACATTTGATTGCCGCTGTGGTGGTGTTGGCACATGTGGTCTGTGAGAAGTGATTTGGTCTTTAAAAGGGATGAATGCCTTGCTCCTGTAGGTGAGTTCTTGCTCTTGCAGGACTGGATTTTTTTAGGACAAAGTGGGTTGTAATAAGTGAATCCATCCAGGCGTAGTGGAGCACGCCTGTAATCCCAGCACTTAGGGAGGCTGAGACAGGAGAATCGCGAGTTCAAAGCCAGCCTCAGCAACGGCGAGGCACTAAGCCACTCAGTGAGACCCTGTCTCAAAAAAAAAAAAAAAAAAATAAGGCTAGGATTGTGGCTCAGTGGCTGAGAGCCCCTGAGTTCAATCCTCAGTACCAAAAAAAAGCGAGCCCACTCCTCATGTTTTGTTTCTTCCACACCCACCTACCCTACTTTCTTCCATGAGTTGAAGCAGATGATGCTATGCTCTTGGACTTCCCAGCCACCAGAACTGTGAGTCAAAAAAACTCTTTTCTTTATAAATCATCCAGTCTCAGGCATGCTAATATAGCAACAGAAAACAGAAGGAATCCACAGTGACTTCCAGATTCCTGCTGTGGATGATGGAAACCTCGTGGTATGCCATCTGAGAGGAAGACCACAGGGAGATGAGAAGTTTCCAGGGAAAGATGGACGTAAATCAGGAGATAGGTGTGTAGGAGAGCCAGTCCAATATAGGGCTTGAATATTGTCCAGGATGCCTCACGACTCTCATGGGCTCCCTTAGGGACAGATCACGATTTTGGTGGGCCCCTCAGGGACAGGCATCTGGTACTCCCTTTCCTGTGACCCAGTGCGTCTCTTCCTATGTTTACTACACCTGCTTTGCTGCTGTCACCACCGACTAATTCTGTGTCTGCACATCTCAAGTTTAGTCTGACATTGAACATCCTTGACTGGTGGGGGTATTCACTGCATGCATCATCTCACATTTCTATGGGTCAGGGGTCTGGGTACAGCTTCTCTGGGCCCTCTGCTTGGGATCACATGCTGCAGTTGAGTGCCAGCTGGGCTGTTCCCATCTGGAGGTTGAGCTGGGGCAGAGGCCACTTCCCAGCTCCTTCGGGTTGTTGACAGAATTCATTTCCTTGCTGCGGTGGAAGTGAGAGTTTCCGTTCTCTGCTGGCTATTGAGTGGAGGCTGCCCTCATTCCTGGGGCCTTCCACGGCTTCCTGCTGGGTAGCCTCTCCAGGGGCAGTTTGCAACGTGGCAGCCAGCCTTGGGCAAATTGTAAGGTAACCTGAGTCGCAGTAAGATCTTTCTGTCCCGCTGGCCACATTCTTTTGGTTGGAAGCAAGTCACGGGTCCTGTCCACATTCCAGAAGAGAGAGTTACACAAAGGCAGGTGAGCAGCAGGTGGCCGGGCTCAGGGGGACACTGTAGGCTCTGTCTGTTGCCACAGTGGGCTAGTCACTCCCCTGTATAGAGTGGATTGTAGGGCAGGGTGGCTTCTTTTGGGTCTGGGCACAGTCCTGGGCCCAGGTTGCTGTGGCTGGAAGTGGACAGAGACCTGCTGTTGAGAGCGTGGTGGTTTTCTCACTCTGGCTGCCTCTGCATCCTTGCTCCAGTGGGTGTCTGGCACTGCAGGATCAGGCGCTCTGCAACTTAAAGCAAAGGAATTTGCTTATGCTGTATGTTAGTCAGCTTTCTGTCACTGTGACAAAATACCTGAGTTAATCAGCTTGAGAAAAGAGAAAGTTTCTTTTGTTTGGCTCACAGTTTCAAAGGTTTCAGTCCATGGTGGCTTGGACCACTGCTTTGGGCCTGTGGAGGGAGATCACATCATGGCAGGAGCATGTGGCGATGGACTGCTCACATCACGGTGGCCAGAAGCAGAGAGAGGCAGGAAGGGGCCCTGGTCCCCACATGCCAGGTGGGCACATCCTCAGGGACCTAACTCCCACTAGGTCCCGCCTGTTAAAGATGCCGCCACCTCCTAGTAGCACCACAGGTGGTGACTAAGCCTTCAGTGTTCCCTGCCTTGGGGGACACTGGAGATTTAGCCAAAGCAGCTCTTGCAGTGGTGAGAACTAAGCTACTGGCGGATCTGCTTGCTCTAGTGAAGTAGGGATTTCCGGTCTTTGTTTAATGATTGAAATTGACGTTCCAGGGTGCCTAAGCTTTTCTGACGTTCTAAGCTTTTCTGAAGTCCCACCTCCTCAAAATTGGTAACAGCCCCTTTATGGAATTTTCTGTAATCCTCACATTAAGTCAACTTTCCAGTAGCTGCCTTCTCATCTCATCTCCTTTTAAAATACTCAGCATTCTCAGTTTTCTAAAGCTACAAATTCTTTTGACATATAATAAACAATAGTTTGATAAAAATAGTCAATGCTACATATGGGAATGTTGTCTCTCTAATTTAAAGGGAAAGTCACGTGACATTTTGTGCTTCAGTGTTCTGTAGCCGCAGGAGGCAGCCAGCCAACTCTCTTGTCTCAAAGGCTCCGAACTTCTGAGCTGCCATCTCCTGGGTTCCTCGGTGAGCGAAGGGGAGGGCTGCAGGCGAGGACGCCGGCTGCCCAGATGCAGAGCTGGTGCGGCTGCAGTGACACCTCGGAGTCCCACTGTGACGCTGCAGCCTTTCTAAATAGTGCTGTGTTCTCAAGGATCTCACACTGGTTTGTCTGCAGGGCTGACGTTCGTATATGGCTTTTCAGAAACCTGTTCGGGAGGGTGAGATTCAAACATAATTTATTAAACCCCAGGCCCTGCGAGGTCCCTGGAAATGTTCGTGACAGTTTGGCTCTGTGCTTTCCCGACTGTACACTTCCACAGGCATCCGTGCCTACTGCCCTCTCATTCATCCCATCTTTGCCTTATTGCTATGATTTCACCCAAACTGAGGGCTAGGGAGCAGCTCAGTGGTAGAGCACCTGCTTAGTGTGCTCACGGTGTGTCCCCAGCACTGGGGAAACAACAACAAAACAGAACCAACCAAACAAAAAAACATTGACCAAACTCTATAATAGGATGTTTTTATCCAAGTGCCAGGAAGTTGTAGGTACCACAACCTGACTTCCGGTCAATACTGTCCTGAATGTTCTGTGCAGTTGTAGACCTCCTCAAAAAATATTGTACAAAACATTAGCTCTCAGAAATGCTAATTGGCTTTTTAGGAAAGAATTTTGTGACCAAGCATGCTCACGCAAAATAGCATGTCAGATTCCACCTTTTGGAACTTCAAAGTGTTCATTAGAACATGTTATTTTTAATTCAGTATTCTCTGAGCTTCCTTGAACAGGACACACTTTTTTATTAAAAAAAAACTTAAAGCAAAACATTTCTTAACACCCTGTAGATCAGAGAATGGCTACATACGTGCACAGAACAGGTTTCTTTTGAACATTTACTTTAGTTCTGGAAGACCCTAGACCTAGATGCTGCTGCCTAAATCTCATGACCTCATTCCTTTAATTTTAGACTGCTTTATAAAAGTACATATGCTACTTTGATAAATTTCTTATTCTTTGCAGTTTCATGGTTCGCTTGGAACTTAGCCATGAGAGTTCCTCTTCTGTTTCATGAGGGGTCATCTGGCCTTTCCTCTTGACCCCCTGTAGGCTGAAGCTTCATTTCCAATTCTGCGGTGGCCAGGCCACCCCTCACCCTCTGATGGTTCATGCCCCTGCCTATAGTTCCATGGGCACAACGACCTGACAAAGCCAGATGGGAAAATCAGCCATGGAACTCTGATGGAGTTGGCCTCCACATTCCAAGAAGCACTCAGGCTGGGAGATGCCCCAGGGAATTCAGACTAACTGCTGTGGAAAGTTCTGCAAGGGCTCCTCTGGGTCTACCCCTTTCCTTCCTGTCTCCTCAAATAAAGTGAGAGATGGATTCCTTCCTCACCACTTTTGGGGGACTTCCTCCATGTAAAAGTTCCAGATGCTTCTCATCATATAGACCCCTTTATTCCTTTTGATGTGGACAGGACATTTGCTCAGGAAAAATGACATTTTACTAAGTAATGAGATGTGCCCCCCCTTTGCAAACACCTAGCTCCACCTAGTGGCCACAAGGAGGTCCATTTTCCCAGCAAAGCGCATGGCTGGTACATCCCCCTTTGTAGAGAGGGTAGGTAGCGTTTGATAACACCTTGTAAACTGATTCCTGGGGAGAGTGCCTGCCTAAATCACTCCCTTGAAAAAGGTCCAAATGCAGTTGTTGAGTTTAATGACCTGCGTTATTATAAGCTTTGAATTTGTGTGTGTGCCAAGCCAAAAGGCTGAACAATACACAAACTCTTGAGGGAAACGCTCCTGCAGAGTAGGGCAGACAACATAAGCCCCACTGTCTGTGAGGGCTGGTGGTTTCAGTCACATTTTTATGGCATTAATCAATTTGCGTTGCAATTTATAGGAATACTGTTCCCACACTGAGTTTTGTTTACTCAGAAAAGATTTGGAAATTAAAAGGAAGCCCTAATCCCTCCCCAGAATCTCAGCTAACTTCCTCCATGCAAAATGGAAGCAGATCTGCAACCCAGTCAGACAAAAAGGCCTGCTAGTCTTGGCAAAGCATTGTGCCCTGCCCCCAAGAGCACCCAGACCTTGATTTTAAGAAACATTTCTGCCAGGGGTCAACAGTAGCCCAGCTTCAGTAGTTGCTGCTGCGTGCCATTTGGCTGCGATCAGATGCGATGGCCTCTGCTTCAAGGACTACTTTCTTCTAGCCCAAACAAATTGACTTCAGAGGCCTGAGGCAGCAGGGCGGGTGGACACATCACTACCATCCACGGGCAGTCCGAGTCTGACCACGACCTGTGAGCGGCACCAACAGGGCACTTTTTGTACATTCTGCTTGGGAGGATGGCAGGTCATGGAAAACCTGGTGCATTTTATTCTTCTCTGGTATTTGAACCGCTTCTGCGTGATATAGAGCTATGTGTCTGTCTCTCACGGTGGCGGAGAGTGGCCCTGGGAAACGGGCTCACCTCTCAGACACTGCAGCTCAGCTTTGCCTGTGGTAGTTTAGGACGTAGCTGGCAGAGGAAAGCCACCTTACTTGCACACGATGAAGTTGTGACCATATGCTGTTTTAAATTTCAAAGCAGACTTTTAATAGCAGCTTCGTGTTACCTAGCTAAAAGTAGCTGGGCGCTTCTTGCTATATACTTTCACACCTCTTCCCCCTTGTCCTGGACCATTCCTTCTGTGCTCCCTAAATTGCATATCCTGGCTGGTTTTGAGCATCAAAAGACATCTTTGGCTTCTGCTGTTCGTGAACGCAGGTGCTTATGTCAGCGATGGACGGCTCCACCTTCCCTCTGCCCCAGTCCCTCCGCAGCCATCTCCAGCCCTCCTTTCCCCCACCTGTATGCGATGGTTCCCTGGACTAGCTCCAAAGCACTTTCTTTCATCCCTTGATTGGGGTTTTATTTTTAAGAAGAAAGCCAAGCACATTTTTAACAGCCGCAGCCAGATGGACTGAGCTCTTCTAGCAGCGTGAAGGCAATAAAAGCCTGCGCGCTGGTGCGGCTAACCTAACGAGAGCTCCTGGGGCCTCCTGCCAGCCCTCCCTCACCTCGCCTGGCACCTCTGCTGTGTAGGAGGCAAATAACCTAGGGCAGTGTTTTCCTAACTTTTTCTGTCCTTAAAACAATGGACCAAAATCTCTGTCTTCCTATCCCCAGGCTTCTCCATCTCTGTCTTGGACACTCTTCGCTCCCTGGGCTTCGTGGTAATTTGGCCTTCTTGGTGTCCCTCTTTGCAGATAGCTGCTTCTTGCCTCCTCCAGCTCTCTCTCCCTCTCTCTCTCACATGCACATGCTTCTCCATCATTATGTCATTTCCTTTGAACCATAATCCTTTCCTTCCCACCCTCCAGCCGACCTTCTGGAAAGGATTCTGGCCTGCTGGCCAAGGGTAGCCTCCCACTCTGAAGCCACAGGGCCAGGGCTGGCCATCCGGGATGATGTCATGGGCACGCTCGCTCTTCCCTGGCCTTGCCCCTGGTCACTGACTTGTGCTGCCTCTTCCCATCGTATTTTGAGTGTGATCTGTCCCTTGGCTCGGGCTGGCATGGCATCGCTCCACGGTCACCATTTCTCACCTCCCTGCTCATCTCTTGGACAGTCTTTTACATCAACGCCAGTCTTTCACGTAACGCTTATGGCACAGGCCTGAAGGTGCCACTCACCCCACGGAGGACCCTCCATGACCACATGTCCCACCAACCCAGGTGGATGCGGGGCTGGTGGAGCCCCTGGCCCCTCTTGAGGAGAGGGTACTGCCCCTGCTTCCCCAGGCTTCCATCCCAGAGCGTCATTTCCACAGAGCTGGACAGGACACAAGGTGGGCAGTGCCCACCCCATGGCGTGTGACTTGTCCTTCTCTGGTTGCACCCAGCACTGTGCCTGTGGTTCAGATTACGCCCCTCCTTCAGGCTTCACCCATCTGGCTTCTGATTCCCAGGCACAACCAGAGCTGATTTCTCCCTGGCGCGGTACAGGGTGTGCTCCCAGCAGCATTCCTTATTGTAACCTGGAGACACAAGCTCTTCCTCCCTGAGCCCTTGGTGGACTTTGCTCTTGATCAGCAATTTTGGGTGCAATAAGCAAAAGAGAGATGGCGATGGCATCTTGTCCAGCCCTCATGGCAACCTCGGTCACAACCTCATCTTGTCACCATTGTAGAGGTCAGTAAACTGAAGCCCTGACAGGTCGAATAACTTGCCCAAGTTCATGCAACTGCAGTGTAGCTGCAAAGCCTCTGGAACATTCTGTAGAAAGTGGAGAGGTGGGCCTGGCTGCACTGAGAGGTCAGGGAGGGGCAGCCTCAATGTTAGGGCTGAGAGTCCAGTAGGGCAAATTGCCAAGAGTTGCGGTTGGTTTAGCAGATGTGCACCAGGGTGGGAGTGCTATTGGAGGAGGTCTGCTCGACCTCCAAGATGTTGGACTGTCTGGACAAACCAGGAGAAAGAACTGAGACATACAGTAGGGAATACCTTCCAAATCCCCCGGTGCATGCCTGGAATCACAGATAGTACTCACCCTTATATACCAGCACTGTGATACCATGACAGGCTCTCTCATAACCAAGATGGCAATGATGTGATTACTGGGCAGGTAGCATACACAGTGTGGATATCTGGACAAAGGGATGATTCATCTCCTGGGTGGGACAGAGCAAGATGGTGCCAGATTATATCACATTGCTCAGAACAGCATGTGATTTAAAACTTATGAATTGTTTATTTCTAGAATGTTTCATTTAATATTTTGGGGTTTCAGGTGACCATGGGTAACTGAAACTGAGGAAGTGAGACCATGGACAAGGGGTGTTAACAGTTTGAATCTGGAATGTCCGTCAAAAGCTCATGAGTTGAAGGTGTGGTCCCCAAAGCAGCAGTGTTCAGAGGTGGAGCTATTAGGAAGTGATTGGATCACGAAGGCTTTTGACTTCCTCTGTGGATTAATAATACAATGGCAGTATTGGAAGACAGGAGAAACTGTGGGCGGTGGGACCTAGCTGGAGCAGTGGTCCTTGGGGACTATATCTCATCTCTGGCCCCTTCCTCTTTCTCTGCTTCTTGCTGCCATGAGATGAGCTGCTGTCCTTTGCCACACGAATCCACCATGATGCTTCTGCCTCGCTGCAGGCCTAAGTGCAATGAAATCAATGGACCATGGACCAAAACCTCTGAGACTGTGAGCCAAAATAAATGGTTCCTCCTTCAAGTTGTTTTTCTCAAGCATTTGGTCATAATGACAAAAATACTAACATGAGAGGGGACTTCTGTATTTCAGAAGTGGATCTAGAGGGACTTGGAGGGTGATTTAATGTGAGGTGGAAAGGAGAACAGAGACATCAAGATGTCTGGTGTTCTGATTTGGATTTGGGTGAACGGGTCCCATTGCTAGACGGGGGAAATGTGAGAAATGAGTCCTGCTGGATGGGAGGTGACAGGATGTGAGGGGACCACACTCACCCCAACAGAGGGATCAGATAGCAGCAGCTAGAGCTGCCAGGGTGGTCTGGGTCCCTGCTATATTGTCAGTGGTGGAGGCCACAGAGGGGTTTGCTGAGCAGAGTGTACAGGGTCATAAGAGGACCCAGAGCAGAGGCTGAGGACACAGCAGAATGGGGGGAGGGTGGGCAACAAGGACAGGCAGCTCTTGATCTGCTCACCTGGCTGCCCATCCTTGCCAGTGGAAACTCTGTCCTTTTTTTCTTTTTCAAAAGTCTAACAAAATGAGCTTCTCCTATAAGGGAGACTTTCCTGCCTCAGCTGTCTACAAGGGGCAGTCACAGAGGGCCCGGCCAGCTGGCTTCTCGCTCTCACCACCTCCAGTTCTTTATGGGGCTGGTGTCCCAGCTTCCTCTTTGTGGTGGGGCTGTGGCTCTCCTTTCTGTATCCCCACTGATGGGTCAGTCAGCCCCATTGGCTTGACTTAGAGCTGCCTGGTTCCCCTTTCAGAAGCACTACGCGTCACCAGCAGCGCTTCTCTCCTCACCCGGAGACGGGAGTAGAACGTGCCTCCTCTTCCTTTCTCCAAACCAGAGGCAGATAGGCCTTTTCTATAAAGGACTAGATGTTTTGGTTTCACAGGCCACAGAGTCTCCGTCGTAGAACTCAAAGCTGAGGAAATAGCCCCAGTTGATATGTAAAGGAACACATGTGATTATGTTTCAATAAAACTTTATTTAGAAAAACAAATGGAGTGCCGGGTTGGCTCACGGGCTGTAATTTGCTGACCTTACTCTAATCATTCCCCATCCTGGTGCTGGATAATAACCAAATTTCCTAGAACCAGCAAGGCTGGGACTGGAGGAAAAGGAGCAGTGTTGGGTGAGGCAGGGAGGAGGAGGGGACCTCTGTGGACAGTGATAGGCTCAGTCACTCATTATCTTCTCTTAGGGGCCAGGCACAGGGCCCTCCTCCCACTGCTTTGCTGGCCATAATTCAGAGCTCTGTTAGTTCCACATCAGGTATATGTTTTCCCTTGAACTGAAAATTCTGTCTCTTTGTCCGTTCTTCCTGCCTCTCTCTCTCTTCAACATTTTTTTCCAGTGACTTCCTGAGAAGAGCAGGAGATAAGCATCCTCTATCCTCCTATGCTAAGAGAGTAGTCTTTACAGTTAAAGGAAGGCTGGAAACACTTGGAAAGTTCTGCAATTCAGTAAGCATGTGGTGAGTGTCCTGTGTGCCGGGCACTGGTGGCACCTAGGTGACGGTCACTGTAACTGTCCTCAGGTGTGTGTGTGGGGGGGGGAGGTTAAGGCCTGTAGTCCTTCCTTTCCTGGGCTTTGGCTTTGAGCCCCAAACTTGGGGAACCCATGAGCATCTTGTTTCTTCTCCTCATCTCTATTTTAAATCAAATGCACATAGCACCTGTTTCCTCTTCATCCCTAGTGCTACAACTGCCCCCCACCTGCCACCATAGGCCAGGCAGCCTGACAGGTGACAACTTCCACTGGAGGAAAAGGGTGCCTCCCAGCCCCATCACCAAAACATCTTCCAGTTACCTTTAACAAGGGAGTCCGCATTTCCTCTCCTTCCTCCATGGGGTTAAAGCTTATCTCCAGATGGGCCCCCTGGTAAATGCAAATAAATATCCTACCACAGAAGGGGGTGAGAGAAGCAGCACTGTTTACTACATGCCTAAGTGCCAAGCATTGGAGCAATTTAACTTATTTTTCTAACAACTTCTATGCTGTCAGATGAGAAATTGAAGCTCCATGTAAATGGCTTGCCCGAAGGACAGGCTCAGGGATGGATTCAAACCCAGGTCTCTCAAGCATGATCTCTGCAGAGGCCCTGCGGTGCCCTGCCCCTGGCAGCATGGCCTGCCCAATGGGGTGACCCTTAGGAGTAGAGAAGGGGACAGTGGGTTGGGTGATTCCCTCATGTGGTATGTGGGGGCGAAGGGGCTGGTTACAGCATTCTGTGCAAGAGACAGAGGTTGGGCAGGACCTGAGGATCGGCTGGAGAGGCCAAAGCAGCCCAGGGTACTTGAGTCTCCTGGGAGTGAGCAGGAGGGCTATGACCAGAGGCAGTGTGTGTGGGAGAACCAGGACACTCGGGGCTCCTTCCTGGGCTCTCACCTCTGCCACCCCTCCAGCCTCTCGCGCAGTGACAGGGCTGAAAGGGACGGGCGTCTCGCCAAGCTCCGCTCTTGGCACATGCCCTCCACCCTAGCCTGGAGGGGCCTGTGATTACCGTGCTTCCAGGTAGGCTGAGCAGGCAGCAGGGATGGGAAACTGTTTTCAAGTATGATGGGAGGGGCACGTGGAAACCAAGCTGGCAAGACAGAGGCCTATTGATGGTTTTGTTTGTAAAGCAGGCAGAGAGAAAGGATGCGAGCAGAGCAGATCTTGGGGTCTGTGGGAGGGGTGTTGGGTTTTGAGGTGAGGGAGGGAAGAATGCCTCCAGGAGCCAGTTCCGATGTGAACATCAGCCTTCTGCCCAGGCTGCTGTGAGAGGGTTCCCGCCACCCGCCCAGGGCTCTGGGCATGTACTTTCTGCTCCTCTGGAGCCCGTGAGACCAGGCATTGTCTGGTCCAGCTGTGTACTGACCCTGGGGTGGCATAGGGCTGAGAGGGCATGCAGGGTGGAGTTTTTAGGGTCTTGAAGAGGGTGCAGAGGGCAGGCAAAAAGCAATGATTTGGGTTTCTTCTTTTTTGGAGGGGAGGGCTACTGGGGATTGAACCCAGGGGCGCTTAACCAATGAACCACATCCCCAGCCCTTTTTTGTATTTTATTTACAGATGGGGTCTCTCTGAGTTGCTTAGGGCCTTGCAAAGTTGCTGAGACTGGCTTTGAATTCTTGATCCTCCTGCTTCAGCCTCCTGAGATGCTGAGATTACAGGTGTGCGCCACCATGCCTGGCCTGGGTTTCTTCTCCTTCTCAGGGGATTCAGGTGGTATGGCCACATGCGTACAGGCCCGTTGCATACATCAGCATCCCATCCTTCCACAATTCCCCCAGGCAGGTCCTACTGATTGCTCTCACTTTATGGTTGAAGAAGCAGAGCCATGGAAATGTTAAGCAGGGAATAGTAAGGTGGGGCTTGGTCTGAGTTTGGTCGGGGACTACCTGGCCTGACCAGACTGTACCCCGCTAGGGTGTGAGCCCTCGGGTGCTCAGAAAATGTGGGTCCACTCCGACCACACCAGCAGCAGCAGCAGGAGCCTTTCCTGCATCCCAATGATCACAGTAAAGGAGCCATGTCCAAGTGTCAGGCCCACGGGCCTGCTTTTGAGCGGGTCTGCAGAGTTCAAAGCCATCGGGATGTTTTGCTGTTTCCTGCACACCTCCGGTCTGCCATTTACAGCCTCATTAGCTCCCTGGGTCTGCCAAGACTCGGGCTGCCTGACGGCTGCTCTCCCAGCTTCGAGTTTCCCTCTGCGTGGGTTGCGGGAATGGTGGGTGGTGGATGTTTTCGGGGTTGAACTTTGCACACTAAAATCAGAGGTGGCTGAACCGTGGCTCTGGAAGGTCCCTCTAGGCTCTCGTCTTCTCTGTCCCAGGGCAAAACAGTGCCTAGGCCTGAAAAGGTCTGTACTAGAGCCCACCACAGCCGGGGCTTGCTGAGCAGTACTGAGTTTGTACACTTGAGCAACTAAAGGAGAAGGGTTAGGCTTCAGGCAAATGGGGAATGAATGAGCGTCTGTTCTCTAACCTGACCGCATGAGTTGGAGGCAAACAGACACCTCGCTTTTGCCCTGTAAACACACCTTGTGCAGGTAGATGCTTGTCTGCTCCCCTCGCCTGCATGGGAGCGAGCGATGTCCTTCGCATGCCCTCCGCTGCTCTAAGGACATGGCAGCTTTGAAGCAGCTCCCTGAGTTCCTTCCAGCACGGGTGAAATGATCCATCAGCAAGGCCTGGGCCCTCACCAGAGCCTGGCACGGCCCCTGGGAAGGCAGGTCACCATTGAGCAACACCCACACAGTCCAGCATTCATTTCCAGATGCCTCTGGGGCTTGATTGTTTTCTTCCTCCCTCCCTCTCTTTCCCTCCCTCCCTCCCATGGTTAGATTTTGCAAGATCCGCACAACGCATGTGTATGATCCACGTCTCCTAAGTCACCCCGGTCCTTCAGTGCTGTGTGGCTTCTGCTCCCTTCGGCGCTGATGGTTTTCATCGGCTGCGCATGACAGAGATGCCGGATGAAAGCTACAGGTTATTAGCAGCACTCACGTGGCCTTTGTTTTCTTAGAGTGGGATAGGATGGGCAGTGCAACCTTCTCTAGCAGGCCTGGGAAACTTGTTCTGAGGTTTAAACGGAAGACAATATCCTTGTGTGTGATAAAGAGATAGTGTGGGGAACTCTGGGTTCCTCCTGAAAAAGCCAGTTCCCAGAACAAGAATCAAAGGAAAAATATGGAGATCTTCTTGGGTTGTATTGGTCTTCAGAAGACCTTTACACCGTTCCCTTTCAGAGCTACTGTGGCTGTAATGGGCCAGCAGGACACCTCTCCATCCAGCTGGTGGGGTAAAGATGGCAGGATGCTCAGCAATGACTGCGGAATCTGAGGAGGATCATTTGAAATGCCATTGCTAAGGCTTTGTGTCTTGGGATGGAGGGAGGCATTCTGCTACCAATACTGTCCATCTTAGGTGCCAAGCAACAGCAAATAGAACTAGTGAAGTCTTCCTGTGGTAGACATATGTGGCCAAGGCTATGTGTCCACATGTTGGAAGCATAGAGTGAGCCAGGGGTTTTGCATAAGATTGGCTGCGAAGACACAAGTGTGATGAACAGTTCATTTCCCATCACCGATGTGTTAACAGCCACAACTCATGAACTCAAATTACTGGAAATTTCTCTTCTTTATCTGAGACTTCATTTGGTGGCAGAAATGGCTGTGTTTCCATCAAAATCTATTTTCTTTTCTTCTTAGGCACCCAGGAAGACTATTTTTTCTAGCTCCCATTGGGTGTGGTTGTGGTACTGGGGCCTGACCTGTGAAATGTGGGGGCAAATGTTGTGTGCTCCTTCTTGCCTGCCCAGAAAGCTTCCCACATGATTCTCCATCTGTTTGCTCCTAGATCCTCTCCAGGGATGGTGTGGACACCAGAAGGAAGAAACTTGGGTCCCAGAATGTGCAGAAGACTGTTGCTGTCCAGAAACATTGGCAATAGACTTAAAAGGAATGACAATATAAGCTTTCATTGAGTGAAACTTCTGGGGCTTGAGCATTGCTTGTTATAGCAGCTAGTATCACTTATCCTCACTAATACAGACTGACAACACTTCCCTGGCCCCATCCCTTGCCCTGTTTTCTGCCCTGACCCTGTTTCTTGCTTTTCTGGGCTGCTCAGTGTCCTCTGCATGAGTTCTAGCCCTTCTACCTTAGTACTTCTTCATTCCCAGCTCCCTTTTGCTCATCCTTCTCTCCTATTGCAGAGGATAAAATGTCTTTTCCTTTTAAGTTTAATCTTCTCCACTTATGTCCTTGATTTTGACCCCAAAATCCTCTTTAGCTTTGCCCTGTGAATACTTTTTCTCTCCTACTGTTTAAATCTTATCTTTTCCTGGCTTTGTTCCTTCTTGTCTGTGCCTATGTTCCAACAACTCCTATTTAAAAACAAAAACAAAAACAAAAACAAAAACCCTTGTTACTCATGTATCTGTTTTGCTTCAATATCAGCTTTTTTGAAAAACAGTCTCCACTTGCAGCTTCCTTGCAGTCCCCTCCCCCTCCTCCTTCTCGTCCGGCAGGTGCAATCTGCCTTGCCTCCCACCACCTTTGGCTGATGACCTGCACAGAGGCAGTCCCAGTGGTTACATTTGCCAGTGTCTGCAGTTCCCATGCTCAGCCTCTTTCTGGCACCGAGCCCCTTCTGCCAGGCCCTCCCTCTGGAGCAGGGCTGGCCCTTGTCAATACTTTCCTGGTTTTCTGGTAACTTCCTTTTCCAGCCCTGACTGGCTCTGAGTTCAGGAGACATGGAAGGTATTCCTGACTCAGGTTTGCTCCTCACATTCTGTGTTTTCCTGCTGCCATCCAAGACGATAACACCTCCCTGTCTCTTGTCTCCTAGGTCTATTCCTTGTGCTCCTGTCCCCCAGCCTGCCACTTGGGGAATATTGGTGATGAATGACAGGTGTGAGTGGGCAGCTAGGAGCCCTGTTAATTCTCTTGTGAGGTGTACTGAGTGTACCCACCTCATGGTTATGGAGTCTCTGCCTTGTTCTCGCTCTCTTTTTTTGGGGGGGGAGGGAGGTTTACTGGGATTGGACTCAGGGGCACTCGACCCCTAGCCACATCCTCAACCCTATTTTATATTTTATTTAGAGACAGGGTCTCACTGAGTTGCTTAGCTGAGGCTGGTTTTGAACTTGTGATCCTCCTGCCTCAGCCTCCCAAGCCGCTGGGATTACAGGAGTATGCCACCACACCCAGCCTTGTTCTCTTCTCTTAATTAAGCCTTCTAAGCAACCAAGTGACCACCCTCTTGTTCCTCACCTCCCTCCCTTCTTTTTCCTGCCATCCTCCAGTGGGCGCTGACTGACAGGGGTAGGGAGCACGGGCAGGCAGGTGGACATGTTGCGTGCCTGGACGTAGCACCTAGGCGGGAAGAGCGTGGGCCATGGGCTCGGGCAGATCTGGATTCCTGTCCTGGCCCTGCCACCCAGGAACTGTTGACTTTGGCAATGACTTAATCTTTCTGAGGCTTGGGCTGTACATGTAAAATGTGATAACACCTACTTTAACAGGGCCGTGGAAATTAAGTAAGGGAGGCACATCCACCCTCAGGGCACATGACAGGTGTCCAGTGGCCCACAGCTGCCTGTCTCCCTCCCTTCTGCTGCGGGAACACCTAGCCTGGGAATCTATACTGAGTCCAGGGCTTACAAACTTGGGAGGGTAGGAAGTGACCACGACCTCGTCAGTCCTTCAAGCTGCCTGAAGGTCTTGCTGATCCTGTGAAGTACCCCAAGATCTTAAGCCAAGGATCTTTCATTCCCCCCTTTCTTTCCCACGGTACTGGGGATGGAACCCAGGGCCTTGCACACATTAAGCACACATTCTTCCACTGAGCAAACCCCCAGCCCTTGACCCCTCATTTTGAAACTTTTTATTTCTATGACATTTACAACCTCCTCTACCAGAAAATTAGGCCACTGGAAACTCATCTCATGGGCTGCGGATGAAATGAGGAGGCCACGGGGACCTTGGTGAGTGAGGCCTGCCTCTCCAGGAGTGCTGTTGGTGCTGGGGAGCACCTGGGAGGCTAATGGTGCCTTAGGAAGGGGTCCTCACAGCCCTGACCAGACCAGGACACCAGAAGGGGGAATCCCACACAGCTTTTACATATTCTGCAAAGAAATCAAATTTCATACTCAACTGAGGTCTCAAGGGTGACCCTTGGGTAGCTCCAGCAGGCCAGCACCTGCCCAGTTGTCACTCTGCTCCCATGTGGACAGGATGAGGCCAGAGACTATGCATTTCCAATGTGTTTCTATTTCTTAATACACAAAACCCCAAAGGTGCCCACTGCAGAAGAGCACCAGCTTTTTCAGAGTCCTGTAGCCATCCAGGGGTATTCACTTGCCTGGTCTCCAGCTGTTCTGGCCAACTGTTAAGGATAGTCTGGCTCATAGGGTAAAGAACACTGGAGTGCCATGCTGGAC
Organism: Geosciurus inauris; assembly: GCA_004024805.1. NCBI lineage: Eukaryota > Metazoa > Chordata > Mammalia > Rodentia > Sciuridae > Geosciurus > Geosciurus inauris. Next base: position 38,316 of record PVHX01006452.1, read on the forward strand.
ATTGTCACTCATGCACTAGACAACCCAGGACAATCTGACCACTGGACCCCCTGGATGTCCAGTCCCGATGAGGATTTGCAAAGCTCGAGCTGGTGGAGTGTGTGATGTGCTTTGTCCCCTGAGCCTCACAGGGCTTGTGTGGTAGTAGGGCCCATGCCAACCTCCTTGTGCACATGAGTAGTGAGGCCTGGGGGCCAGGGTCAGTCTGCCCGAGGCCTTGACTGTCCCCACCCCCGTCTGCTCAAGGTGTGGGTGATGAAACTTGACGATACAATAGATATGAGTGCCTGTGTCACTGGATTAGGAAGACACAGCCCTGAAACACCCCTGTTCTTCCCACCTTTGGAGTCTATGAAAATCTTAGAAAGACAAAAACCAAAAAACCCCATGGACAGAAAACTGAATGGCTATTGCTACGCAATGTTTGTTCCTTGCTGACTTTTATACTTTTCCCACACAAATTTCATTCTTTTTTTTTTTACTTTTTTCTTTTTTTGGTTCTAGGGATTGATCCCAGGGGTGCTCTACCACTGAGCCATATCTCCAGCCCTTTTTAGTTTTTTTTTAATTTTGAGACAGGGCCTGGCTAAGATGCTGAGGCTGGCTTTCAACTTGCAATCCTCCTGCCTCAGCCTCCCAAGCTGCTGGGATTATAGGCGTGTGCTGCTGTACCCGGCCATTAGTGATTTTTTTTTTTATATATTTTTTAGTTGTTGATAGACCTTTATTTTATTTATATGTGGTGCTGAGGATTGAACCCAGTGGCTCACGCATGCTAGGCAAGCGCTCTACCACTGAGCTACAACCCCAGCCCCCGGCCATTAGTGATTTTTAAAGAAGAGGATGAGAGACCCTAATCACCATGCTTGCTGTCCATTGCCATGTGCTGTCCTCTGCCATGTTAGGACACAGTAAGAAGGCCCTCACCAGGTGCTGAGCAGACACCAGAACCATGCTTTCTACTTCTCAAACTCCAGAACCATGAGCCAAATAAACTTCTATTGCTTATAAATTACCTGGATTCAGGTGTTGTGTTATAGCCACAGAAAATGGACTAATACATATCCCAGACTCAGAACCTGTCCCAAGTAACAGACATGCCTGAGCACTTGATTGCTGAGGAAAGGTGAAAGGAGATGAGCTCTCACCAAAAATGGAAACAGGTAGGTTTTGGAAGTCCAGGCAGGAGCAGAGGTGAATTCAGTTGGTATGGCTGGAGGTTGTCTATATCTAGCTTAATAACAGGCTTAAAATATTTTGAAGTCTGGGTTCACCTGTTCATGATAGTCCTTACCAGCCAGCCTTCCTGCTAAGGCCAAGGAAACCACAGTTGTGGGAAGAGGCTGGCACTGGTGGGGTAGCAGCCTGCTGCCTAGGTGTTCTCTATAGGTTCTGGTATGTTCAGCAGAAGCACTGGGGAGAAATTACACCTTCACACTTTTTTTGAGTACATGAGCTCTTTTGTACAACATTTTAAAACAAGTATATTATTATAGTGGGTGTGGTTCATGTTCCATCAGGGACAAGTCTGAACACAGACCTTGGTCATGGTTTTGGGTCCTGCCTTTCATCTTTGCGTGAGGACAAAGAGAGGTAAGGGACTCATGTTAAACGGCCTGGAAATGAGCTTCATTAGGTCGGTGTCCTCATGGAAACTCCTGAGGGCTGCTTGTCCCCTTTGGATTCCCTGAAGTGCAAACGTGGGCCTCTGCATGGGACGTCAGGGACGCTTTTGGACCCATGTGAGGATCTCCTGAGGCCGACATGCACTCTGTCACTGTGTCCAGGGCACCTCTGGGCTTCAGGTCAGCAGCTGAGGCCTCAGTTGCCCAAGGAGCTTCCTTGGCTTGGGAGTAAAGGAAAGGACACAGGTGGAGAGTGAGTGGGGGTGCAGCCAGTGGATGTAGGTGGAGCATCCGGCAGAAGTGGGATCCACAGAGGGCCAGGGCTGGGTCTGCCAGAGGGGCCGGGAGAGTAGAGAGCGTGCGTGGGCATCGAGCAGCGTGGGGAGGAGCAGGCGCTCGGCAGGCTCGGTCAGGTGCCCTTCTACCCTTCACACGAAGTGGGTGACCTTGGGCAGGGTGCTGCCTGCTCTAAACTGCTTGCTCTGCTCTGAAACGGGGACCCTGGTGCCTTCCTCCTATGGCAGTTATGAGCACTCAAAGCAGCTTTGTGTGCAGCACCTGGGGACCTTGCCCTGGAGGATCCCTACGCGGGAGCATAGTCCAGAAGAAAGGAAGGAGGACCTTGTTGAGGACTTGACATTGAATCTGAACTGGACAGATGAGTAGAACTTTGTCAAGTGTGAACTCAGTGAAGGATGTGACAGAGAGAGCAACCAACAAAAGCACAGAGTCTGAACGGGCCTGGTGCGCACTGGGAACTTTCGGCAGGGCTGCTGGCAAGGTGATGTCGGTGAAGCCCATGAGAGGCAGGACTGGCTGGGGGTGTAGTGGGGCTGGGGGAGACTTTGGAAAGCAGAGTAGATGGACTCTAAAATCTGTTACCGGGAATAGTTTCCTTGATTGAGTTTTGAGGTTTTTACAGTGCTGGGCATGGAACCCAGCATGCTAGGCAAGGGTGCTACCATGCACTGAAGCTACACCTTCAGCCCCCCAAATTCAGTTTTAAATATTTAGCCAATAGGTCTAAAGCTCAGAAAATAGCTTTGTTGGAGGTCAAGACCTCCTGGGTAGGAGGAGGCTTTTGTTGTTTGGGTTTGGTTTAGTTGGTTATTCCAGAAAATTTAAACATGTAGAATAGCATGTGCCTGTTCCCAACTTCAACAGCCACCAGCATAGACAGGGGTTTCCAGACATGAACCATCGGTTTCAGATGTGTTTGGGAAGCTGACTAGTGGTACCTGAGTGTGATTGTGCAGACCCACAGTGACATCTTAATAAACACACACTCTAGAAGAACAAATGCTTCAGGATGGAGACATCACAAAGGAGCTGGGAGAAAATGCTACAGCACACAGGGAGCCATTGAAGGGTCTGAGCAGAGGAAGGCCTGATGGAACATGTATAGAAGAGGAGGAGGAGAGAGAGACCAGTCAGCTCCTGGAGACCAGGCCAGCCCTGAGTTTTACTATTCAAACCTCTCTGAATTGTGGAAAGAGGGTATGAATGAATCCCCCAATTCAGTGATTAATAGTGGACATACAGAACTTTTTGAGAGGTTAACTTCCAGCCTTAGTGTCTTAGTCTATTTTCTGTTGCTATAACAAAACACTTGAGGCTGATAAATTTATAAAGAAAAGAGGTTTAATTAACTCATAGTCTGGAGGTCCCAGTGCATGGTGCTGACTTCTGCTCAGCTTCTGGTGAGGGCCATGTGCTGCATCATATCATGGTGGAGAAGTTGCAAGGGGAAGAAGGTGCCTGGTGAGAAGTAGCACGTGTGGAAGGTAGAGACAGAGGAGGGTGGTCTTTTTCATAGTCCTCTATCCAGGAAACTACTGGAATCCCTTGAGATCTAGCTCACTCCTGTGAGACCTAATCTCTCCAGAGAGCTAATCCAGTCTCTTGAGAGGCAACATATGAGGTGGTGCCCCTGTGATCTAATCATCTCCTGCCAGACCCTATCTCTTAAAGGTCCTACCTTGGGGACCAAATTTTCAACACATGGACCTTTGGGGGACAAATCACATTTAAAACATAACACTTAGATTTTTAGACATGATTTTAACTAAAGAAAAGTCAATTGGTATATATTTGTGTCTGTGATTCAATGTGTGCATGCATGTGTGTGTGTGTGTGTGTGTGTATGTGTGTGCATGTTATGAACGCCTGGAGAAATTCACAGGAACTCAATAACCTGAGAGGTGCTGGGGTTCTCAGGGACTCCATTTGGGGTCCTCAATGTCCCCTATAGTAAAACAGCCTCCATCTTTTTCACTGTTGGTTCCGAGTCAGGCCACTTAACAGCGTGCATGCTAATGGAAGGCCTGCTGTGTGCTGGGAAATGACACATGGTCTTGTGTGTGAGACAGTCATTTTTAGAAATGCTTTCAGGCCGTCCTCCTGAGTACAGAAACCTTCCCTAGCTCCTGATCACCACAGTTTCAGGCCAAGGTCCCTCTGTACAGCCTTCAAGGCCAACCCCACTACCTCCTTCCACCTGCATCCCACTGGGGGCCACAACACTCAGCTTGGGGGCCCCTTTCTGCCTATGGCTCTGGCAGAGGCTTACTCCTGGTTCCCTTGGCTTGGAAAGCCATCTTCCCCAATGCTTCTCACCCAAGCCTCCTGGAGGGCCTTGGTGCCTCCGTCTCTCCCATGGAGGCTGCCTCACCACCCTCCCCCATGGGTCCCCAATTCCCCCAAACACATAGCTTGCCTCAGACCCTTCGTTATTGTTTGCTTTGAATTCTTGCGTTTCCAACACTGAGCTCTTTTAAAGGAGGTATGTTTCTTTCACATCTTCTGAGTTTTTAGCTCAAGGGTAGACCCTCAAAAATGCATGTATGTAAATTACTATCAATAAGGTTAGTGGATTATGGGTTAAGTGCTTTTGCACACTAGGCTTAAAAAAGAAAACCAGATGGGCACATAACTGTACTTGTAGGTCCTGGGGAGGCTGAGGCTGCAGGATTGCCAAATTTGAGGCCAGCCTCAGCAATTTAGAGAAATCTGGTCTCAGAATAAAAAAATTTTAAAAGGGGGGCTATGGATGGAGCTCAGTGGTAAAATGTCCTTGGGTTCAACCCTCAGTATTGGAAAAAAAAATCTGATTTCAGAGGAGGACAGAAAAGTGACTAGAAAGGCATAGGGACTCTAGCCAGGATGCAGACACTTTGGGTTTGGGACGACTGTCGAGTGATCGTGGCCATCTCTTAGTCTTGCTTGTCTGTCTTTCCTGAAATGGGAAAGCCCCCGCTCCAGGCTGCTCCTCCTGGCTGGCCCTTTGCTCCTGAGAGGATGTGGCGAGGCTCTAGGAGAGGCCCAGCTCTTGGTTGGAGGCTGTGATTTGCATGGGGCTTTTCAGGAGCTGGAGGAGAGACCTCCCAGGTGGGCCTTCCCACCACCTTTTCATAAACACCTTCTGTGTGTGCCTGTCAGTGGCAGGTGTGGATGCACGCCCCCGCCCGTGCTCACTCTGCCCTGGCTCCTCGAGGTTGAGCAGTCCCATCCACCACTGTTGGATGGGTAACCCTGGCAGCTGCCAGACGAGTTGCTATCTGCCACTCTACCAGTCGGTTAGCTCCAGGTGGGTTGCCCAGACCGGGCCACCCTGTTACTGCTGGCTTCAGGCCATTGGGATCTTTCAACTACTGTCACTCCTCAGAAGTTAATGTCTGCCTGACATCCCAGGGCAGGAAGGGACCCAAAGAGATCATCTAGTTTCCTGTCCTGCCTCTAGGTAAGAACACACCTCAGCTCAGCCTGATGGCTGGGGATCAAACTGTTGGTTAAAACTCAGAGGTGCTTCCCCCAGGTAACTTGTTCTAGCATTTAACAAGCTCTCTACCTATGTGTCCTTGCTTTGAATCTTGCTGCTGCTTGTCCCCAAAGGGGTTTTGAATACCCACCTAACATCTGCTGGCATTGTGGGAAACTGCCTATCTGCCATTCTTGAGGCAAGAGCAGAGTGGGCCAGCAACGCAGAGAGTCTGGAGGTAAGGGACAGTTGAGCCACTCTGTGAGCTGGGCTGGCACCCTGGGGCGGCCCCAGCTCCAGGCTGCTCCCTCCCGCTTGGTGGATGGTGAGTCTGGTCCAGAATTCTACCAAGCTCTGGCCCTTGTTCCAGAAAAAAAAAAAAAAAAAAAAAAAAGAAGAAGAAGAAGAAGATTTAGCCGGGCGCGGTGGCTCATGCTTGTAATACCAGCACTTAGGGAGGCTGAGACAGGAGAATCGCGAGTTCAAAGCCAACCTCAGCAACGGCAAGGCACTAAGCAACTCAGTGAGACCCTGTCTCTACATAAAACACAAAATAGGGCTGGGGATGTGGCTCAGTGGTTGAGTGCCCCTGAGTTCAATCCCCAGTACAAAAAAAAAAAAAGAAGAAGAAGAAGATTTAGCAGGAATGCATTGAGGGCAGAGCAGGGGGACAGAATCAGCCAAAGCTGGCATCTGCGTCATCATTCATTCAGCAAGTTCTTGTTGAGCCCTGGCCACATGCTACGCTGTGTGCTGGGGGGAAGTAGTACTGAGCATGTCTAGCTCCTTTGGCTACTGAGGGCAGTTCCATCCCCAGCTTGCAGGACACCAGAGGGGCCTGTGAAGTCTGAGTCACCCATGGGCAGATAGGATTTGAACATATAGAGGTTCCCCCTCACCCATGGGGGTTCCAAGACCCCAGCAGATGCCTGCACCCCAGGGTAGTACTGAACACCATGGATACTGTTTCCTCCTATGCACACATTCCTATGATAAAACTTAATTTATTGGGCACAGTAAAAGATTAGCAACAATTACTACTAATAAAGCAGAACAATTACGGTGATATATTGTGATAAAAGTTATGCAAATAACTCTCAATATATTTTATTGTCTGGTGCTCCTCCTTCCTATAGACCACAGCTAATAGAAGGTACCGACAGTGAACTCATGAATAAGGGAGCGACTGTATTTGCAAAGCCTCTTGCATGCTCTTGGCATTCTGGATGGTTCTACAGACTGTTGTGAGCATCTCCTTTTCCTGCTGTCCTCTCCTGTCACTTTGCCCAATGGCCTCTAGGGCTATCTCATACTAGCCTTGGCCTGACCTGCTACAGCCACTCAATGAAAAGCCAGAGCTGGCTGTCCACCATCTCCACGATGACATGAGCAAGGTTACCACGGGCTACATGCTGCTCTAGGCACCTGTAACACCTCTGCCTTTAATCCTGCCAGCACTTCTGAGTTGTGTCCCCTCAAAATCCACATATTAAAACCTGAGTCCCTGACTATACTTAGAGAGATAATTGAGGTGGGCTTTAATCTATTCTGTGTCCTTATAAGGAGAGATTAGGACACACACATACACACAAGACCATGTGCAGACACAGGGAGAAGACAACCATTTGTAAGCCAAAGAGGCCAAGGGAAAGCAGCCTTGCTGACACCTTGACATTGGACTTCTAGCTTCCAGAACTGTGCTAAAATAAACTTGTGTTGGTTAACTCACCTAATCTGTGGTACTTTGTCATGCCTCCTTTATCGGTCAGCTTTGTGTTATTGCAACAAAATACTTGAGGAAACTAATAAAGAGAAAAGGTTTATTTAGCTCACAATTGTGGAGGTTTAAGCCCAATATTAGGCAGCCCCATTGGTTGGGGCCTCTGGCAATGACAGGGGTATATGTCAGAGCAAGTCATATCTGAAGCCAGGAAGAGAAGGAGAAAGGGAGAGAGGGGGAGAGGGGGAGAGAAGGAGAGAGAGAGAGAAAGAGAGAGAGAGAAAAATGCTAATTCAAGAGAGGATGAATGGAATCTCACAATTCAGTCCCCTTCAGGCATGTCCCCAGTGACCTAAGGATGTCCCACTAGGCCCCACCTCTTAAAGTTTCCACCACCTTCCGGTAGCTCCACCCTGGGAGCACCACACCCTCAACATGTGTACCCAGGGGGGACCCTCCCCATATTGAAACCATAGTACAGCCTTAGCAGGCTGATGACTTCCTGGAGTGGGTTGTCATTTTCTTATGATTGAGGCCTATAACTCTGCCAGACCCCACACATGAAATGCTGGGCCAGGTCCTAACCTCTCTAAGCCTGTTTCCTTATCTGCAAAAGGGCTTAATGATATTTTGGTGGTAAGAATTCAATGAGATATGATGCAATGAATATATGTCCCCACCCACATCTTGGCCTGATTTGATGGAGAATCCCATGGGCCTGGGCAGAAGCTGGCTCTGAGTTCCACCCAGGGTTGGCAGTTGGTGTTGAAGAATGATAGTTTAAAAAAAAAGCCCAAATCCCCCAAATCTGTAGAACCTGGAATCAGAAGGGCTCAGGTTGCACTGGTTGGCAGATTTCTGACTGTGAACTTGAATGAATGTCCTATGGCTCTTTACATCAAGGTCTTTCGATGGCAGCCTCTGGCCTGGTGAAGGGAGGGTGGAAGGACACACCTTCCAAGCACCATCTGCCTGTCTTGGCTCTGGTGAAGGGCTCAAGGGCGCTAGAGCCCAAAGACCAAGGCCTCAGGCCAGGGACATGGCCCACGTGAGCTTGGGGGCCCCCCATGCAGGTCTGAGCCATTGGTGCAGAACATCCATCAAGAGAAGTTCCTCATATAGCACTTGTCCTGCCTGGCTCAGCTTGGTGCCAGAGTCAACTCTTCTGTCTATCAACACCGAGGGTACCCAGGATATGTTCTTGGGACAGGATGACTTCTTATCTGGAAGTTGTCTCCTAGCTGAAGCATCCTTGGGGCCGTGTGACCTTTCTTCACCCCTGCACCATGCCCTTCTGGAGGGCCACCCCGTGAAAAGCTGAGTCTGGGAAAGGCTTGCAGGGTGGGGCGGGCAGGGGCTGATCATTCTGGAACCCTTCTTTGGGTTGGTCCACGGGACCTGCTCTGCACCCCTCAATTATATTTTAATATCTATCTCTACACTTTCACATCACAATGACGGAAACATTGTTAATGGGGTTACACACACGTACACACACACCCAGCTTAGTAATGATAGAAAACGCCAAATTCCAGTTGACACCATGCCAGCCACCCGGCCTTTCCTCTGGCTAAACAGAGGAACCCATTATGCCGGAATAGTATTTTCTCATGGTTTGGAACCATTACATCAGCCTTGATGTAATAACATTGTTTAACTTCAGAGGTGTATTTATTTTGGTTTGGAGTTCAGATGATTTAGCCGTTAGCCAGGGATTGAGCAAAACCCTGACAAAGCCACTAAGGTCTGAAATGAACCATTTTGCCTGTTCCCTTTCTCTTCCTTAAAAAAAAAAAAAAAAAAAAAAAAAAAGACACTTTATATGAAGTTTTCATCTCACAGCAAAGGTGGTAACCTTGGTGCTGATGGACTTGGGAGGCGATTTTATATTTTTCTAGGGTGGTTGGCCAATGTGTTATCCACCAATTGGATGCTGAGTGGGTCACCAAGCCCCCAAACCAGTAAAGAGGTGGAACCCAGGCAGGGCAGCAGCTTTTCACTGAAACTCCACAAGCTCCATTTTTCTCCTTAGAGGAGAAGTGTAAGGGAAGGGGCTATGGTCACGGCTGCCAGGCACACAGGGAGGGCTCTTGTTCATGTCTGAGCCCAGGTCTCTAAACAAGAGTTCCTGATATTCAAGAGTGTTCACTGGAAGCTTCTGATTGTTCCTTCTGAGCCGGGTCCTGGGAGGACACATGTGGACAACTGAGGCAGCTATCCCCTCTCCGTTGGAACGCAAGCACGTGGGCAAGTGGGGCTCTACCATCAAAGTTACTTGGCAGTGCATGGAATGGAGGCTCATTGTACTCTTCTTACATGTGCTTGGAAATTTCCCCCAGCAGCTTACAGTAAAGGAAACTCCTGGCCCCAATTGTCTTTGGATACTGCCTTCCTCCTCTCAGGGTTAGGGAGAGGGAACCGAGGCAAGCATGAAAGGGGAAAGCAGGGGCAGGACTGGCTGGGGAGGATTGGGGTGGAGAAGCACATGTGCCACCTGCAGGCCCACAGGATGAAGCCATTTCCAAATGGGTGTGGTGGCCGAGGAATGTCAGAAGGTGGTTGAAGGCGGGGAGGACACCCAGCTGTCCCTGTGCAGAATTGAGATGTCAGGGTGCTTTGCTCACAGGATAGCACAGGGGCCTGACATCCCCAGGGTTTGCTAGGAGGGAGCAGCTGACTGTGACGTTGCCACAGCCAGGGCTCTGTGGCCCAGGACACTGAAGCCACCAGGCATACCTATTCCCATGCAGTGGCTCCAGCACCCCAGCTCTGTGAGGCAGGGCCCCACACCTGTTTGGTTCTCAGCCCAGCCCTCCATCACCTGGGGGGATCCCAGCAGCATCCCTTTTTAAATCTAGCAGACTCTTCAGGAGTGGCTCATGGCAGTGGTTTATAAAGCTTGCTGGTGCTTCTGGTGTGCTGCTAGGATGAAAGTCACTTGGCCCTCAGTGATTTTGGCTTCCACGTGGCTGCGCCCCACTCAGGAGGAGCAGTGCCCTTGCACAGAATCGCCCAGTTACATTAAACTACATTGTGTATCTCCAAAGAAATGCTGGTCTGGGGAAACCTTAGCTGGGGTACACTATGTCTCCATGTCAATCTGTCCATCTATGACACCAATCCCCATCAGTGCAGAACAGCCACTGTAGCCATGAAGGGTGACCCTCCATCCAGATGCTGTATCGAGGACATCATGCTGGGGCTGGGGAGGCAAGAGGAAGGGGGAGATGGGAGGCCACCAGCTGTCACTGTCTTTTGACTATGAATTCACCCAACAAATCCACTGGACATGGCCACCTAGAAGCCACATGCACATATACACACACAAGCACAGACATAGACGCCACCGAAACACCAATGTCCCAAAAGAGCATTTACATGTGATTATATGTTATTTTCTATCCTATTCCATTTTATTACATTGAAAAATGCACATCCTGATCCAAGAAATGTGGACCCATCAGCCAATCTTGTTCGACAACAGCAGTATGAAAAACTGCTGCAAGCAGTTGGCAGAACTAATTCTGGGACCAAGTGACCACACTTCTCGTCCACCCAAAGATAGCCATAGGGGACATTATGCTAGTCTCCCCACTCTTGCCCATATTGGGGGAATTTCTACAAAGAGCTTAAGGCAAAATAAAACCCCAGTCATCCTAGCTTCACCCTTTTCCTCCTTGAATGCCCAGAGAGAGGAAGCCAGGCAGGCCCAAGGAGATGTGGACAGAAGCCTGGGGAAATGCTGTGGAGGATGTAGTGCGGCTACCAGCACCTGCACAGGCCCCATTCAGGGGGACAGATCCCCCTGAACTCAGACATGGCTTCAGGTAAGTCAGGTTGAATTCTTCACTCTCAGATGGTGAGCAAGCAGGTGAAGCAGGTAACTGTCCCCAGTACAGGGATGTGTGCCAAGTAGGGACTCTGTCCAGCTCTGCTTGGCTCTGAAGTGCCTCCACGGTCCCCTGGGAAAAGACAGATGCTCGAGTCCCACTGTGAGGGCGTGGCCCTCTGTGCCCGAGAGTGTGCTCCAATCCGTTTTGCGCCCACTGGCTCAGGGGATCTGCAGAGCAGGGAGACTTGCTGTTCTCTGGAATGACCCTGAGCACTTGAGCCTGACAGCTGAAGTCATGGGGTCTTTCCATGACTTCATGGCCCCTCCAGCTCCCATTTCTCTGTTTGTCCACTGCAACGCTCTTGGGGAGTTTCCTGGCTGGCCCCTGTCCCTCTATTCTGCTTTCTAGGCATCCTCTCCACTGAGAGGGCTGGCTCTTGCCAGGGTGGCTACCACTCCTCTGTGGTCAGATCTGGGGTGAATTCTCAGTTGACACCATACTTGATGCCTGCAGCACTTTGCCCCAGGCCCTCGTCCCTCTGCACCACCCTGGCTGGCCTTTTCTCTTCCTTTGCTGATCTCCCATGTCTGAAGGCCAGACGGCCCAGCACTCATCGTTGGCCCTTGTCTGGTGTCCATGGACACCTTGCACTGGTGCACTCACCTTGCCCAATACCGTCCAGCTAGTTGTGGCATCCAGATTTGTTTGACCTCCACCCTGAATCCCAAACTTCCACCTCTACCTACCAAGTAAGTGGGTCTGCTTAGCACCTAACGCGCTTCTGGAAGGCAGTATATTGGGGAAGACACTTGACTGGTCCCTGCTCCTCTTCCTATCTCTCTCAGCCCCATGAATGCCATCACATCTTGCTTGCTCAGCCCTGTCACCTGGGATTCGTCCTCTTTCTTCTCTCTTCCTTTCATGCCCACCCCTGATCTATCAGCAGGTCCTGTCAGCACCAGCCCCAACCATAGGCCAAATCCGGCCATTGCCCATCGTCTCGCTCCGATGTGCTAGCTAAGGCCTCTGGTCTCTCACCTGGATAATTGCTACAGTGCCCGACTCATCTCCCTGCTTCAACTCCTGCCTGGCTTTCGCTCTCCACTGGCTGCCAGAGTGATCTCACTCGCTAAATCAAATCACAGCAGCACCTGATAAGACGCTCGAGCACCTTCCCATAGCCCTTAGAATGAAATGCAAGCTCTTTTCCATGCCCTTTGTGCAAACTTAATATTTATTTGGTGTTTCTTATTTTCTGATGGAACTCTTGTTATTGAGAGCAGCAGAGCACCCAGCTACATAGCTGTATGCATTTCGAATGGGGCTTCTGGGATTGTCCTTTTAGAAGGGAACTAGTTCAGCTAAGAGGATGCAAAATTTTGGTCTTCTTTGCTTTCTTCCTTTCTACTGCTTGAAATGGAGATATGATGTATGGTGCTCTAGTAGCCATCTTGTGATTATGAAGCAACCTCGATGATGGAAATTTCATAAGAAAGGTAGAAGGAGCATGAATCTTGAATGACATGAAGCCACCATCTTACCCAGCTTGGAATCATTAATATTGAGCTTCTTCTATTTAAGAAACATCTTGTGTTAACTGCCTACTGAGGCCAAATCTAATCCTAAGGAAGAGAACTTACAAAGTGCATTGTTGATCTATTCTTTACATCTCGTATTTATTTCAATCACTCTGTTTTTGATTTACCACCATGTCCTACCACACTGGCTTTCTTTATGTTCCTTGGAATCACTTAGTTCCATCTGGAGCACTTCTTCTAGGTCTCTGTGACTATCTGTCTTTCTCTTTCTTCCCCTCCCCCTCGCTTTTTTCTTCTTTCTCCTATTTTTCCTTCTCCTCCTATTTCCCCTCCTCCTTCTCCTCTGTCTTATTTTTTGGTATCAGGGATTGATCCCAGGTTCATTTTACCACTGGTAACCCCAACAACTTGGGAGGCTGAGGCAGGAGGATCACAAGTTCAAGGCCAGCCTGGGCAACTTAGTGAAACTCTGTCTCAAAATAAAAAAATACAAAGGGCTGGGTTGTAGCTCAGTGGTAGAGCACTCCTGGTTCAACCTCCAGTACCAAAAAAAAGGAAGGAGTAGAAAATAGCTCAGCCGGCACCCTGGATTCACCCATAACCTGCCAGGCCTCTGCCAGCAGCAAGGATATGGTGGCAGTATGGCTCCTCACTCCCGAAAACACACAGCCTCATGGGCAAGACAGAGAATTCAGCTGATGTAGATGGTGCTGTACTGGAGTGCTATGCTGGAGCTCTGTGAGGTTCTAGGAAGGCACAGGGGGACCATGTGGTAGGCTCTCGGGGTTTTAAGGGAGGCAGGAGCCGATTAGAAGTCTGATGGGGTGGCTGATGCTTGAGCCAGGGTCAGACAGAGGAGAGTGTGTTCCTGGCAGTCAAGGTGCAGGCCAGTCCGCGCTGAAGGCGGAGCAGGCGGAAGTCTAGCCGTGAAGTGCGGGAAACATGACCCACGTGTCTGGACCATCCTGCTTTTACCCTGGGAAATCCCCCATCCAGGGAAACCCATTGTCCCAGGCAAGCCAGGATGGTAGTGATCCTAAAGCCAGGGCCAGTTGGGGGTCCCTAGAAGTGACTCTCTCAGTGGCTGGAGAAGAAAGCGAGCGAGCAGGTTGTGGGTGAGGAAGGATTTTCTTCATCCAGCATGAGAGACCTCAGGGGCAAGATCACTGTCCATGAACAGCATGAAGAATGTGAACTTCCCCCTTGACAGTAGAGAATCACCGGCAAAGACTGCAGGGTGCGAGTGAGGGTGAATAGACTGGCCATCCCTGAAGGCTCCCTCCTTGCACCACACATGGAGCCCCACCCTTCAGCTGCAGGGCTTTGTCTCCAAGAGCATCACATCTTGTACCGAGGGCAGGCTGGGAACTGGCAGCTGCTTGAGGAAACAGCCCCAGGCTCACCTGGGTTGTGCATAGTTAAAGTTAAATGCCCTGCGAGTCTGGAGACTGTGCTCACAGGTAGTTCTGGGGGGTGTCACCAGCTTTTGCTCAGTTGTCCCTTTGGAAGCTGTGACATAGGAAAAGACTCCCTCCTCTGTCCCTTCCTCTCCTCCTGCAGGCCAGACTTTCCACACTAACCTGGGGAAAGTCATCCCAGGGGATTTGGGAAGCCTTTGCTCTCTGTGGTGGGGGTGAGGGTGGGGGCTAAAGGAAAAGCAAGCGCGCCTCAGCCCTGCCACAGCTCTGTGGCCCAGGGGGCTCATGGGTAGGGCTAAGGGCCTGTCTCTAATGCCAGACAAAACACATGCCTGTGTTTTGGTGCCCCGGTCCTACATCTATATACACACCCCAACACATACACCCACATACATATCCTGAGACACACACCCCAAACACACAGTGCACGGCAGATGCCTTGACACACACCCCCAAATACATACATTGTGCAACATACATCCCAAACACCTCCCCAGTACACACATCCCAACACCCCCAGCACATACATACAACTAACCTACCCCAACACACCCCAACACACACACCCTAACACATACGGCCACACAATACACCAATACACAAATACACACCCCAAACGTGCACAGCAACACAGCTCGGTCCATAGACCCCCATACTTAGATGCACACCACACACACACACACACATACACACACGCGCGCAGTTTAGCTCTTTGAATTCACTTCCTGCATTGACCTTCCTGGGCCTTGTGCTTCACGCAGGCAGGGCAGCAGATTGAGCCCCATTTCCACTTCTGGGTCTAAGAGGCCGTGGGCAATGCTTTCCTCCTTCACTCTCCCTGTGTTTGTCCCCTGTGACCTGCAGACCTGCCTACACAGGATCTTGCCTTCCCTTGGCTCCATTTCTAAGGGCTTCCTAGCTACAGTGACCCCACGCCTTCTCTGGCCCTCCAGCTCTGAGAGCCTCATGGACCAATGAGGAGGGCAGAAGATGCCCTTGTGCAGTCCTCAGCACCCTGTTCCTTCCTCGCCCTGGTCAGTTTGTTGATTCAGAGACCACCTGCTTCCTGCCCACCACTGCCCACGGCAGCATCCTCTCTTAGCCTTCCTGGGCCACCTAGGCACTTGGCATCCCTGGCCCTGCTCCAGAGCTGACTCTTGCTGTGGGACACCACCCTGCCCTGGTTCTCCACCCCACAACTGCTCCTGCTCCCTTCCCCGCCTGCTCCCAAACTGGTGGCTATGCCACCTCAGCTTAAAGTCTCCTTGAATCAGCAAACACTAAGTTTGGCTGCATACAATGGAAAACCCCAAATAACAGAGGAGCAACTGCTCAAGGTTTTCTTCTCTTGTGTCAGGACGAAGCTTGGACAGCAGCTCAGCCTGCTGGGGCAGCCCTGCAAAGTCACCATGACCCTAGTCCAGTCTTTGGGAGTTGGCTGTCTGGGAGGCCCAGCTAGACACCCCTCCCTGACCCTGACCGGCTGGGCCCTACCTCCTCCAGTGTCACTCCAACCCTCTGCATCTGCCCCAGGAGGCTCTCCCCAAGCCCGCCTCTTCCCTCCACCCTCTGTGACCCCACAGTGCCAGGGCCTCTCTGGCTCCTCAGCCTTCTGTGTCAGCGCTGTCCACCAAGGTACCTGGCTCTACCTGCCACTTGGTCTTAAGGCAGGTCAGTGCCACAGCCTGTCACTGCCTGGAACAGTGCTGTTTCTACCAGGCCCTCAGTGCAGGTGGATAACAAATAAAAAAGCTATTTTTGAACAACAGGCAGAGGGATCAGGAAGAGCCGGAACAGGCTGAGGGGACTTGACCCCAAATCTTCTCCCTGCAAAACGTGAGCGTGCCTGAGAGTGTACCTAGACGAGAGTGTACCTAGAGTTAACTACTGAAGGACTCATGGTTTGCTGAGCTCAGATAAGTCACAGTGTGACTCCTTTATTTACAGAGACAATGTCCTGAAGGGATTGTGTGATAATGCATGAGGTACCCTCTTCCGCTCACGGTAGCGGTAGCGGGAGTGGCCCAGCGCCTGTGTCCTGATGACAGCCAAAGCCTCCGCAGCTTCTTCTTTTAAATTTTAATTAAGTTCCTTGCTCTGTGCTATTATTTCTGAATCAGTGGGAAGTTGCAGGGCTCTGAGAAGCACTGACACTAAGGGAGATGAAGGTCAAGGAGAAGTTTAATGTTTGGTATTTCTTTATCCTAAATATGCTGGGTTTTTTGTCTATCTAATCTTTCTTCTTCTCTTCCTCCCTCCACCTGTTTTCTCCCCCTCTCTACCCTTCTCCCTCTTCTTCTACCAGGAAGGTGTATAAGGGCAAATCTCCAAATCCCTGGCTTGAGACCAGTTTGTATGGAAAATCTCTGGGCTGACAGGTCCTGCTGGCAGGTGGGATGCTGAGGACACCGCCCAGCAGCTGGGCTAGTCGTGGCTCTGTTGGCTGCACTACTGCTGACTGATTCTTCACCAACTTGACAGCGGATGCACAATACATATTTGTCCTCCTATGGGCCAGAACTAAAACACTGTCTCCCTTCACAGTGGGAGCTACTAATCAGATACAAATACACTTAACCATCAAGCAAAACTCCCATCCTTCTCTTTTCATTCATATTTTTTCCCCTGTCTCCAGCACCTCAACCCATAATCTCATGTATGGGAAAGGAAGGCACTGAAAACACTGAATGCATTGGGGCCCAAGGAGGTGAATGAGAAAGGTCTCCTTTCTTGGATTAACACCTGAGCCATGGGCCCTGGGATGGGGAACAAGAGAGACGCCCATTGTGAACAAGGGCGCCTGCCACTGCGAGCCCAGGAAAAGGGCTCAGAGCTGAGAGGTCCCGAAATTAACACAGCTATAGGGGCCAATCAAGAGGCTGAGCTGGGAGAGATGAAGCTGGCGATGCCGCTGGTGCATTTCTTCTTTTGCCACTGCAGTGGCTCCCCCTGCAGCATTCCTCTCAATGTCAAGACTGAGATTTACTAACTGCAAAAATTCAATCAGAGTCTTTCGTCAGGTGGGGCAGAAATGGTGTAAAGCCTGACAGCATGAAGGGTTTCTTTTTGAGCCTCTTGGTGGTGGATGCTTCACAGTTTTCAGTTAGATCAATGGCGAGTGTCAACGTGTAGCTGGCAGTGGTGGGGGGAGGGTGGTCACCCTTGGGCATGGAGGTCCTCAGCCACATATACATAAATGGGCTGAGTTTATTGATTTTGTTTAAAAAGTGATGATCTCTCTTGTCTGTATACAAGTACAATTTCCTTGATTTCTGGGTTGGCCCTGTTACCTGTAACAACATAAGAAATGCTCTGTGGGGCCGGGCATGGTAGCACAGGCCTGAAATCCCAGCGACTCAGGAGGCTGAGACAGGAAGATGGCAAGCTCAAAGCCAGCCTCAGCAACTTAGTGAGGTCCTAAGCAACTCAGTGAGACCCTGTCTCTAAATAAAATATAAAAAGGGCTGGGGATGTGGCTCAGTGGTTAAGCAACCCTGGGTTTAATCCGTAGCACTCCCACAAAAATGCCAGCTGGGGTCAATCGTGCCTTTCTTTTCTTTTCTTTTCTTCTTTTTTGTGCCTTATTGGAAAGTTAATGTCTTGTTCTCCAAGAAGCAGATCTCCAAGGTCAATGTTGCAAGTTCAAGAACAGCAATGGCTCAAGGAATGCCATTTAAGGGGAGTTTGGTAATTGGAACCAAGGGTTCCCAAAGTGGACACAGGTTTGGAGACCCAAAGCAAACAAAATTCTTAGAAATGCTCTTTCTCTTGTTAGTTGCAAAATAACCAGTTCACGGGGTTCTTGGCCCCATGTGGGCACGTGGGTGCTGTCTGTAGGAACATAAATTGCCAATGTAGAAATGGTGGAGCGGGGGTCTTCAGCCCATCTTGCTCAACCCTCCCACATCAAGGCTGCCCAGTCCTGGGGTCCTGGCACAATGAGTCCAGTCCCTCCATATACTCCTTTTTGATCCCCATTATTACCACCTTTCTTCTAGCCCCTATCTCCTCCCAGACTCCAGTGTCTCAGCCACTTACAATGCTGCCAGTGCCCTCCCGAAACACTCCAGTGACAGAGCACACGCACTCGTGGCCTCATTTCCTCTCTCTGGGTTGACAAGGCACCCTGCCCCTCCCCTGGCCTAGCTTATTGGACTCACCCTGGATCCTTGGTGGTTCTTCCCGTGGACTCCCATCCATGACCGCCTTCCCACTCAAACTCTGCCTCCACGAGACTCCTCCTGGCAGGTTTAGGTGTCCTCTGCTTCATCTCAGCCTTTCCCTGAACCATACATGTCCATGTTTTATTCTTCCTAGCAGATAAAGAAGGGTTGTGGGAGATGATGCCTTCTGCACCTGCCATATCATATCCCCAGCAACTAACTAGCTTGTCATGCTCCCTGAATGAATGGGAAGGAACTCTGCACTAGGAATGTTTGTGATTAGTAATTTGAAGTGGGCCACTAACCAACTGCTGTATTTAGCACCTCTATTTTTTTTTTTCTAGAAAATACACAACTTGGACAGCCATCCCCAGGGGCCTGCTGTCAAATATTTCCTGAGTGTTCAAAACATGTTAAATCCTACTCTTGAAAACCCTCCAGGAGCCCCACCCACAGCCCGGCTAGGTGAAGTGGAGGAGGTCCTCTCGAGCTCTTTTCTTTCAGGTTCCATGGTCTTACTGAGAATGGGGCCAGGACACAGTGATTTGTGTGGTTCTTGATAGCAATCAATGGACTCCAGGGGGTTAGGGACTGAGGACCTCAGTTCAAAAGCAATGCTGTGGATGAAAAGCCCGACAGCATGCTTCTGTGTGAAAGCCTGTCCAGGCCACAGAATGGGGGCGCAGGAGTGATGGGGCCTCGTGGCCAGATGTGTATGCCTGAGAAGGAACAGGAGCACACAGGTGGTGGCTTGCTGTGGGTCTCTGATGGAGTCCCAGGCCTATGGCGGACCTTCAGGGTGTTGGCTAAGCCACAGGTGGCCCGTCAGTTTTCCATGTGTCCCATATGATGAATCAAAGCACTAAGTCAAACACTGAGCACTGGCAGTTCGGCATGACTGTGCTGGAGCTCATGAGTTGCCAGACCTAAGGTGAAGACAGCCATTGAGGACTTCTGTGGCTGGTGGGTGCTGTCCAGGTGCCCTGGCGAGACACATGGAGCTGTTTCATCAAAATAACCCTCCCACGCCCATTTGCTCATCAAGGACTTGGCTCTGTGACTTCAAATGCATGAGGTAGCTTGAGGTGTTCTTCGGGGCTCCATGTTGGTGACGGAGCTTTTAAAAGGGCAAGCTTGGCCCCTTGCCCCATAGGGCCCGCCTCTGCTGGATCCTTCTTTGCACTTGGCTCCAGGCTCACCTTGTCCATCTCCTATGCCCTGGGCAGGACGCCACCATGAACCAGGCATACAGCTCCTGCCATGCAGACACTGCGTTGTTCTAGAGAGGCATGATGTAGTTTGGTGACGTTTGGCAACAGTGGCTTCTCCACCAGTGGTAGAAAAGTGAATGCCAGGTCCTTGAGCCCAACTCTGCCAAAACCTCTCTCCTGTTAAGGTCTTCTCTTCCTCCACACCCTGCAGGAGCTGTGTGGCCAAGAACTGCATCTGGGTTCTTAATTCTTTCTGCAAATGAGACCTCAGTCTTGCTTTTATGGTTTGTCTTGTCACTTTGGAAATTTTCACCAGCCACGAATTGACACTTAGCAATGGGTTATACAAACAAACAGAAACTGGTGTGAGAACAAAGTGCTCTGAGCTTTCTGGAAGATACCTCTTCCATTTTCTGTATGCCCGACTCTATGGTATCACCACATTTCCTTCCTGCCTTCTCCATTGGGCCTGAGGTCCTTAATGGCGGCAGGGAGCCAGCATCCTGCGTGGGGGCGGCCTGGTCCTGCAGCCTGTGTACAGGGCGTTGGCTACAGCATCGTCGTGCATTATTGTATTCAAAACTGACAGGCGCAGTCACATCCCTGGCTGAGATTGAATGCTGAGGTCACCAGCACAAGAATTGAGCCCAATGCTAAAGGAGGTTTTGAATCAACAGGAACAGGTCCTTGCCCCTCAGGAGAGGATGAAGAGTCCCGCCCCTCCAAAAAAAGTACAAGGTGATCTGGGAAGGACTCAATTTACACCCTTGGCTCCTGTGGGCTGGGGGATCAGCAGAGGGCAGGATAATCCCAGCTTCTCGAGCAGATGGTTTCTGACTACCGCTTGACCCAGTTCCCTCCCAGCAGATGACTGGCAGCAGGGCTGACAGCTTCTCCACCAGGGGAGCAAAGTGTGGACCCCCCTCTTCCTCTTCCCTCCTCCCACTGGCAAGGACACAGTGGCTTTTGCCTCTCCTAGGTGCCAGGCCAACAGGCAGGCTGCTGCACCTTACTGAAGGTGGGGAGCCCTTGCCTACCCTTCTTTCCTGTCCAGCCCAGGTGAGGCTGGCAATAAGAAGTGGTGAAGCTGGGCAGGCCAAGAATGCTACTTCCATGGCTTGTGCTGGGGGGCTGGTGGTGTTAAATCCTTAGCTGGCTTAATGACCTACCTCATTCATTCAATCAATCATTCTTTCAATATACTCCCTGATCATGTCAGGTCTGACACTAGACAGTGCCCATGAGTCCTGGTTCCTGTGCTGGAGATAGACAGGTAAGGAACTAATAGCCAGGCACTGACACAGGGTCCTCATCAGGCAAGTAACCATCCAGGACACAAGAGGTCAGGGAGGGCTTTGCCAAGGAAGAGAGATCGGGCTGGGTCCTAAAAACTGAGAATGAATTTGTCAAGTGGTCAGAGGCTTTGGTGATGGAGAAAGCCTGAGGTCAGAGTGCGTCTGCCCATGAGAAGATGCAAGCAAAACCATCAAGATGGGTGCTGCCTGGTTCCCGGTCATCTTACAGGATGTGCTGGCCCAGGCTGCCTGAGAGGCAGAGTGCCTCCTTCCTGTCCATGGATCACAGGCTTTGGACAGGGCAAGGGATAGAGTCTGGATTGGGCAGCAGAGAACTGGATTCTTGAGAAGGTTTTAAACAAGTAGGAGGGCTGCCATCTCACGGCTCTTGCTGGGCACCTGCTTCTGACTTCAAGTTCGTAAACTCAGATTCGCCCTAGTTTTGGTCCTCGGACTTCTTGTGTAGGTTCCTCTGATTGGGAGGGAGGGGGCGCTCCGCATCCAGACTTTAGGGGCCTCGCTGGGCTGCAGTCCTGGCCAAGCTCCACAGTGCACTGCCCTCCCAAAGATTCACCATGGGGGGCCAAAGGCCACGCTCTGCCTAGGTCATCCCGTTTCCTCAATACTGGAAGAAAGCCAGAATAACCTCCCATCCAACTTCTTCCTTGCAGTCCTGCCTGCTGCCAGGTGAGGCCAGGGTGGATAAGGTTCCTTGCTAGGGAGGGGATACGCAAAACTGTGTTCCTGAACCCAAACTCTGTGCCCTGTGGGCATTGTTGTGCTGCCCCAGATACAGTGGGGGGGGGGGCGTGAGAAGGGACAAAAGGAATGGATGGCACTCGGGCTTCTGGACAGGATCTGGGGTCAGATTTCCATTGATAGTGTTTCTTTGGCAGCCATAGAACAGCTCCCTGGAACCATCAGTTCTGCGAGGAGCTTGGCCCAGTCACCTCCTTTGAGCCTCCCAATCAGCTAGTGATAATAAGGTGTCTCTGTACCCCCTTTACAGACGAAGAGACAGAGACTGGAGAAGGTGAGGGCTCTATCCAAGAGCACTGCTACAAAGCTGGCAGTGGCTGAGCCCCAACTGAAACCTGGCTTTGACTGAAGCCATGGTTTGCCAAGGTGGGGGTGGGATTGCTGCAGACCCCATCAGTCTGACAAGCCTCGGGGTTCAGAGGCTTCTGGGCCTTGAGGCTGGGTCCTCGCACAATGAGGGCACTGCAGCCCAGGAGCAGCATCCACCCGCAGAGCTCAGGCGCGTTGCTGCCCCACCTCACCCGGTTGGCAAGAGAAGGAGCACCCCCGGACCGCCGGGGGCGGCCGCTCAGCGAGAGTCGTCTGTCCTGGTCTGGGAGGACAGCAAATGGGACAGGGGCAAGTCCTGGGCGTTCGCAAATAAGGGGCTGTTTGGGGTAGGGGGGTGAGTGGCGAGCGCCCGGAGCCCATAGGTACCTCCAACCACCCAACTGGGCGAGGGTCCGGGGCACCACGTGGGGGAAAGTTTCGAGGCAGCAGAAGTGGCCCGGCATTGCAAGGGGTGCGGGGGGATTGAAGGCAGACTCGCCCCTCCTTAAGGCAGAAAGGGAAAAAGCGGAGGGAAGCGGAGGTGGGCGGGGGAGCGGGCAGCACCGACCTGAACAGATTCCGCCTCCCCCTCCGCCCCTGGGAAGCCCGAGCGGGGAGGCGCGGACCGTCTCCTCTCGCACCGTCAGGACGACGCTCGCCCCCCCCCCCCGCCTTTTCTGCCAACGTCTATCTCAACGCGCGCACATACGGAGAGTGTGCAGCTTTTTTACCCCTCGGGAGAAAAAACGGGGAGTGTAAAAGAAGAGAGGGCAAAGCGAAGAACTCCTCCTCGGTGTGCTCTACACTCTGTGCCGCGGTTGGGCGCGGGGACGCCGCTGCCACCCGCCCGCTGTCGGCCCTGCAGCGTGTGCCAGTGTGAGCGCGAGCTAGGGCATCCGCTCTCGGGGACGCCGGGAGACTTTTAGGTGCTCGAGCAGACCTCGCCACCGCCGCTGCAAGCAGAGACACGAGCGAGAAGGGCCCAGCCTCCGCCTAGCCTTCCTCGGCCGGCGCCCCGCGCCCGGCCGGCCCGCGCAAGCAGGCGGAGGGAGAGGGAGGCGGTGAGGAGGCGGGCAGAGCAGAGGCCCCGGAGGAGCTCGCAGCGGCCGGTCCGCCCGCTGCCCGCCCGTGGATGCGGCGCGCCGGGAGCCTGGAGACAACTTTGCCGTGTGACGCGCCGAGAGGACTGCAGGGCCCGCGGCCGAGGGCTCAGCGCCGCCTGTGAGCTAGCCCGCGCGGCCGGCGCTCCCCAACACCGCGCTCGCTCCGCGCCTCCGCCCGCCGGCCCGCGGCGGGGACGACCAGCCCGTCGCCGGCGGCGGCGGCTCTTTCTCCGCTCCAGGCAGCGAGGGCGAGGCGCTCAGGTGCGAGCGCGGGGCCCCGCCGCAGCGCCCGCCGCAGCGCCGCGCCAAGCCGCGCCCGGCTCCGCTCCGGGGGCTCCGGCGCCTTCTTCTCGGTCTCGACCAAGTTGCGTCGACCGGCTCCTTCGCTACCTTCCCATCCCCGCGGCTGAGTCGCCGCCGCTGCTGCTTTCGCTTCACCCGAGCAGGGGCTGCGGGGCCCCGACGCGAAGAGGATGGGCAGCAGGCTGCAGATGCTGAGGCTCCCCGAGACGCCCGTGCGGCAGTGACCCTCCCGCGCCCGGCGCGCCCCTCCAGCCCCCGCAGCCCTCCGCGCCCCTTCTCCGCCGCGCGGGAACCCCCGCGGCCCGGCCGGCCCCCCTCCCCCTGCGAGCCCGCGGCGGCCCTCCCGGCAGGCGGGCGGGCGGAGGCCCGGGCGGGCGCGGGCTCGGGCGGGGGCGGGGCGGGGCGGTGCGCCCGGAGCCCGGAGCCCGGAGCCCGGCCCTGCGCTCGGTTCGCCTCGCCTCGCGGCGGGCGCCCTCGTCGCCAGCGGCGCACCATGGACGGGCTGCCCGGTCGGGCGTTGGGGGCTGCCTGCCTTCTGCTCCTGGCGGCGGGCTGGCTGGGGCCCGAGGCCTGGGGCTCCCCCACGCCCCCGCCGTCGCCCGCTGCGCCGCCGCCGCCCCCGCCGCCCGGAGCTCCGGGTGCCTCGCAAGACACCTGTACGTCGTGCGGCGGCTTCCGGCGGCCTGAGGAGCTGGGCCGGGTGGACGGCGACTTCCTGGAGGCGGTGAAGCGGCACATCTTGAACCGCCTGCAGTTGCGGGGCCGGCCCAACATCACGCACGCCGTGCCCAAGGCCGCCATGGTCACGGCCCTGCGCAAGCTGCATGCGGGCAAGGTGCGCGAGGATGGCCGCGTGGAGATCCCACACCTCGACGGCCACGCTAGCCCTGGCGCCGACGGCCAGGAGCGCGTCTCCGAAATCATCAGCTTTGCAGAGACAGGTGGGTTTGGCCTTCGGGCGGCCAGTAGCGGCCCGCGCTCCCTCCCTCCTCTGCCAGCTCCTGCGGCCGGGCGCCGCCACAGCCGGCGCGCCCCTGGGGCAACCTGGACTCACAGCCCAGCAGCTTGGCCATGGCCCTGCGCGTTCAGCCCTTCTCTTCCTTCAGGCCGTAGACCCCTTTCTGGTACCCCACTCACGCCGCTGAGCGTCCTGCCCCTCACCCCTGCTCTTGGGAATCGGGCCCCAGCGCCTCTGGGCGCGCGTCCCCCTCCCGGCAGATGCGCGCGGCCCTGGCTCTGTGGGCACTTGCTTGGTGATTGCTTAATGTTTTTGTTTCCCACGATCGGAGTGTAGGCTTAGCAGTTTAGATGGAGATGTGTGTGCTTGTTGATATACGTGGGCCGGAGGAGTGTGTGTGTGTGTGTGTGTGTGTGTGTTTGTGTGCGCATGTATGTGTGTGCCTGCGTGAGAGGCCCCCGGGGCCGCTTCCATCGCTGGGCGGCGTGGGCTTGTCAGGATTTCTGAAGCCTCGCTGGGGAGAGCTAGGCAACCTCTCTTCCGATTGTGTGGGCACCAGGATCGGGCGGAAGGCAGGCTTCTCAACAGGTCCATCATTTACACAGAAAGATGCGGCTCGGGGACAGCCCCGTGCCTTTGGCTTGCCTGGCAGCAGCGGCAGCCCTCTGGTCCGAGCTACAGAGTTCGTAGTTAACAAAGGGTAGGACTCCTTTCTGCAGTTTTCCCCCCAGCCCCCGATTGTAGATCTCTACCTCTGTCTAAATATAAAAATCAGGGAGAGAAAAATCTTTGGGAAGTTTAAAAGGAGGAGGAAAACGTGCCTGCACTGAAATGCTGCAAGTGCTTTCGACTCCGCTGTCCTTTTCAGGACTTGAATGAGCCAGGCTGGCTTTTGTGCCTGGAGCTCGGCCCCATTTGTGTAGAGGGGACTGCAGAGAAGGTCCTGGGGGGAAGCACCGGTGTAGTCAGGGACCGGGGACAAGCAGGGAGCCTGGGAGGAGGGGGGTCGGTTGTGCCCCTGGCTGCAAATGCCCCCCCAGCGCTCCCCCAGGCAGCAGTCAGACCGTGCTGATGCCGCCTGGGGATGAAAAGGGATGAAAAGTTTTGCATGGCCGGGTGTGGAGAAAAGCAGGGACAATCAGGGCTGGTTTGTGCTTAGAAAGAAATGCATTGCCGTTTTAGCTGTCCGCCCGAGTCAGGGGAAGCTCGACATGCAATTAGAGGGCTTGGATTAAAAGGTGCTTTGGGGCCCAGGGTAGAAATGCGACTCTGGAAGGTCGAGGAGGCCTTTTGGTCCCGGTGGCACAAAATGACAGCGGGGGCTGTTATATTTCTGGTCCGTTTCACGGAGCCAGCTCTTTGACTTATAAATAACAGATTCAGGTCACAGGCAGCTTTTAAGGCTGCAGCTTCCCCCATTTCAAAGTCAGATGTCAGTGTTATTAGAGGAGCTAGGCGAGGCCTGAGGAGGGGGTCTGGGGGGGCATGGTGGGAGGTTTGATAAAACCAGCCGTGTCCACAGAGTTGCCTGATTCCTGGGGGGGAAAAAAAGGAAAGACAGAAAGAAAGAAAGAAAAAGTAGAGATTATCAGAGGGAAGGGTCACCCAAATGTAGGATGAGAGGGGAGTCATCTCCTGGCTGGCGTGGCCACTCTTCTTATTGAGCTGAATTAAACAAACCAGCCTCTGCTTTCCTTGGAGATTCTGAACGTTCATGAACAGGGAACCAGGGTCTTGTCAAAGGGCTGGACTTCCAAGTTTCAAGGCTGAATGTCCTGTCCCTTGGAACTACTTGGAGACAAGGGCTGCACTCTGCAGCCTGCACAGCACACGTTCCTGTGTTGGAAATCTGAGCAGAGCTTGCTTGTTTGCTGTGGAGGTTCCACTGGGGGTTGGATCAGATCATGCTTAGGTAAACATTGGAAAGAGGCGGTAGGTGGCTCAGCTCGATTTTGCAATGCCCTAAGTTAACCAGGAAAAAAAAAAAAGCCCTACTTAGAATAACCCACCCCAAAATCCTCCCTGGGATCCTGGTTTTGTTTTTCAGATACCCATAACAACTTGTTAAGATCTTGGCCTCCTGACAAGTTCCTCTGTTGAGCTTTGAGGCCTGACAGGCCTTCTCCAGGGAGTCCTGGCCTGGGAGAGGTGAGGCCGGATTTTATAGGCCCGGACCCTCTAGCTCCAACCTGGTCCAGGTTTCTCAATGGGAAATGATTTTCTCTGCCTCTCCCAGGTTACAGGCAGAGGCTTGGGCTCTGGGGTCGGTATTTCTGGTCAGTAACGTTTTCCAGCTGTGTGGCAAGTGTGCATTCCAGCACGAGGCAGCGGAGTCCATTTCCCCTGTTGCCTTGTGTTCTCCTTGAACTAACTTGGCCTGTTCTCCCTTTTCTCTGCAGATGGCCTCGCCTCCTCCCGGGTTCGCTTGTACTTTTTTGTTTCCAATGAAGGCAACCAGAACCTGTTTGTGGTGCAGGCCAGCCTGTGGCTTTACCTGAAACTTCTGCCCTATGTACTGGAGAAGGGTAGTCGTCGGAAGGTGCGGGTCAAGGTATACTTCCAGGAGCAGGGCCATGGCGACAGGTGGAATGTGGTGGAGAAGAAGGTGGACCTCAAGCGCAGTGGCTGGCATACCTTCCCGCTCACGGAGGCCATCCAGGCCTTGTTCGAGCGCGGTGAACGCCGACTCAACCTGGATGTGCAATGTGACAGCTGCCAGGAGCTGGCCGTGGTGCCAGTGTTCGTGGACCCCGGTGAGGAGTCACACCGGCCCTTCGTAGTAGTGCAAGCGCGATTGGGCGACAACAGGCATCGCATCCGGAAGCGGGGTCTGGAGTGTGATGGCCGGACCAACCTCTGTTGCAGGCAACAGTTCTTCATCGACTTCCGGCTCATCGGCTGGAATGACTGGATCATCGCACCCACTGGTTACTACGGGAACTACTGTGAGGGCAGCTGCCCGGCCTACCTGGCTGGGGTACCTGGCTCCGCCTCCTCCTTTCACACTGCTGTGGTGAACCAATACCGCATGCGGGGCCTGAACCCTGGCCCTGTGAACTCCTGTTGCATCCCCACCAAGCTGAGCTCCATGTCCATGCTCTACTTTGATGATGAGTACAACATCGTCAAGCGGGATGTGCCCAACATGATCGTGGAAGAGTGTGGCTGTGCCTGATGGCTGAGGGCAGGGCCGCAGCGGCAGTGGGGTGTGGACGACAGTCCCCAGTGGGCTCCTTCCAGCCCCTGCGGGAACAGGAGGTGCCTGGTGGGCTGAGCGAGGTCATTCCGTTGGGCTGCAGAGAGAGTGCTAGGGTGAAGCCCGAATGAATTTCCTACTACTTCATAGAGCAACCAGTCGAAACCAGAGGGAGAGCCCTCAGCTGACATGAGAGACTTTCAAATGCACACGTAGACACGCACAGCCAGACACATCCTGCCACCCACACAGCAGCCTCCAGGATACCAGCAAATGGATGCGGTGACAAATGGCAGCTTAGCTACCAATGCCTGTCAGTTGAAGAGAATGGGGTGAGCAGCCACCATTCCCACCAGCTGGCCGGGCCACTCTGAATCGCGCCTTCTGAGCACACATAAAAGCACAAAGACAGAGACAGAGAGAAAGAGGAAGAGAGAGAGAGAGCCATGGAGAAGAAAGCAGGGAGTGTGCGGCAGGCTGTGTGTCCCCCTGGGCTGGACCAGGCCTGATCTGCTGCAGCAACTCCTGGTGCAGACGTGTCCACTTTCTCCCCACCTGGCATTCTCCATAATGCAAGACCAGGGGAACTGTCCTTCCACGCCCTTGTAGAGGGAAGGAGGCCCAGGAAGGATACCACCTGTCAGATACTGTGGAGCCGGGGCAATGACCATTTGACTGTTTGTCACTCGGGTCCCTGACATGACGTGTGTGTGTGTGTGTGTGTGTGTGTGTGTGTGTGTCTGTGGGGTGGGGAGGGTGGGAGAGGAGAGGGGTCTTAATTTGATGCTTTAACTGATCAACAGTTGACAGGTCATTTGTGCCAGTTGTAGAATTGAAAAGACTTCTATCAGGTATGACCTTTTACGTGAAAAACCGAATTGTTCAAAATGAGAAGAAAAGTTGCAATCGGTGCCCTTCCCTGGGGACATTCCTCTGGGACTGATTGGGGGAGGGTGGGAATGACCACTAGGCAAGGGATGAGCCCAGAGGAGGCGATGGGAGGTGAAGGCATTCTGGAAATGCTGGTGGGGGGCTCCCTCAGCACAGGGTGGGGGTGGAAGCCACTCCGCTGGCCTTGGAGAGATGGGGAAGGCTTTCGCTGCTTTGCAGAAGTTGCCCGTGTGGGTGGGCCCCAGCCACCGGGGCCAGCCATGGACATGGCACCTGCCCACTCACCCGCCTGCCCGCCTGTCCTGCATAGCACTTGCCGACCTGCCTGACGCACATGATTATAGCACTTGCCGATCTGCGCGTGTCCAGAAGTGGCCCTGGGAAGAGCACTGAAGTTGCTCTCCTTCTAGATGTCCAAGTGCCACATGAACTATGCAATTTAAAGGGTTGACCCACACTAGATGAAACTGGACTCGTATGACTCTTTTTATATTTTTTATACTTGAAATGAAATCCTTTGCTTCTTTTTTAAGCGAATGATTGCTTTTAATGTTTGCACTGATTTAGTTGCATGGTTAGTCAGAAACTGCCATTTGAAAAAAGAAGTTATTTTTATAGCAGCAAAAAAAAAATGAATACAGTTAAATGTATTATACATAATTTTGGAACCAAAGAGGCCAACAGATCAGTTTTAATTTTTATTAGATGGTGAGGCCGTCTTCTGTGAGGTAGACGTTCTGAACAATCGCTTGAGTGGCCTGCCAGCGTTTCAGGGTATAAATGGATTTTGTTTATTCAGTTCGATGTGTCTTTTCTATCCTTACACACCCAGAAGGTAGAGTAAAAATGACTGGTTAGAATGCAGGTGTGTACCCTTAAATCCTCATCTTTATGTTTATTTAATAAAAGCTCCCCTTAGGTTCTGTTTCATAATAATTTAAAACCAAACAATTTCCCCATAGACTGGCTGTTAAAGTATTTTACGTTTGTGTACAGTTTAAGAAAATAAACGATTGAGTGCCACGGGCTTCCTGCCTTGTGTGATGTCTGAGGCGGTGGGCAGCTGGGAGGAGGGTCAGACCAGGTGTCCAGCTCCCATGCCAGCAGCCTCTGCGGCTCGGCTCCCGGCACTCTCTGAGTCCTTGCCATGAGATGTATGTCACTCAAGCTAGCAAAGATGGCAGAAGATCAAAATGAAGGACAATTAGCAAATTCATGAATTACGCATTTGTTTACCCTTCTAGTCCCAAGACTAATTATGTTTCCCCACGGCCGCATCTATTACCATTTGAAAGTGGTGAGACCCATCCCTGGAAGGAAGGGTAGAATATGGAAGGTGAAGCCCCTCTGACCTCTCTGCTCACCTCCCTCCAGGTACTAATTTGGGCAGTTGTCACCTAGAAGGGGCTTCCTATCTTGGGATAGGAGGGGAAATGGTGGCAAGGCCATGAAGAGCTTGGTGTCCTGTCCTGCAGGGGTTTGAACTGGTAGAAAAGGGTGGTGGTGGTAGTGACAGCTCCCCTGCCACCGTGGGGTGACTTAGAGACCAGTTCAGTCCTGTTCCCTCACAGCCACCACATGATACATTTTAACTTGCCCAAGTTTGGGACCTGGGGCTCAGAAAGTCCAGGCCCTGCCTGAGGTTCACCACCTAGGACAGGGACCCTGGGAGTTTGAGCCAGGTGCCGCTGCCGACCTACCTGCTCCCCCCCAGGGTGTGGGGGGAAGGCAGCCCTGTGGCCTTGCCTTCCTCTGAGGCCCTGCAGGTCCACAGGGGCTCTGCCCTGGGGTCTGTGTCACCTGTGGTCTTCCCCAGAAAATCTCAGGACACTTGAGTTTAGGAATAATCTAACCCCATTAAGGTAATAATGGGGAAACTGAGGGAGGCCAGACAGCTAAATTTATGTAGCCAGTAGGTAGCAGGGGATATTCTTAAGGCCTCTATCTTCTATTCTCTGCCCTACTAAGAGCTATTGCTTTGCTGGTCTCTTAACCTGAGAGGTGAATCTGCAAAGTTGTGAGATACTATGATTGTTCATGGGCAAAATAATAATAATGATGATGGGTGTGGCCTGGGCATTTGAGGGAGTAATTCATAACCTAGCTACCCACTTCCTCTGTGGTGTAGCCCCCGGCCCTCAACCCAGCCCTACCTTGTGCTGCCCTAGGATTTTTTTTTTTTTTTTAGGCCAAAGCCCAGAGAATAGCATGAAAGTAGGGAGAGGGGCCCTTGGGTGACTGTTGTTCCACATGGGCATGTGTACCTGTGGGGTCTGGCCCCTCTGGGGCACTGGCTGAGAAGAGCAGGGAGGATGGGCACTGGGGCCTGTCCTGGGCTGGGTGTCCCTCCAGTGGGGCTGCACAGCTTCTGGTGCTTCCTGGGGCCACGGCTTCCCTTGCCCTTTTCTCTCCCTCCTGTCTTCCTCTTGCTGTTTCTCAGTCTTTCCCTTTCTGTCCCCAGTAGGCCTGGTCCACGGTTGCCATTGTCTCCTGAGAGTTGCCCCTGGAACCCTGCACTGCCCGACCAGCACGCAAGCAGCCCACTGTGGCAGGCCTGGGCCTCTGGCTGTAGTCCCTCTGCTGACCTCCCTTCCTTCTTGTGGCTTCTAGGCTATTACCTCTTATTCTCATCTCAGTCCCACTTGGAGCCAGTGGGCTGGGCAGAGCCAGAAGGCTGCTGTCCCCACCTCAAATGTCTCCTTCCTCCCTGCTCAGCAATGCCTGACTGTCCATCATGCCAGTTTCATCCTCACTGACCTTCATGCATACCCTGATCCTTAGTGACTTGGTGGAGCCCAAGGTTTAAGCTGAGGGTGGCTCTGGAGCAGGGGAGCGCACTGAGGACAACACCCACCTCTACCTCCCCTCACTTCTTGTCCCAGTTAGGCAGATGAAGGGACCAGCATCAGAGGACCTGAGGTGTCCTTAGTTTGCATTTTCTCTCTCTTGGCCTGGCTCAGAGTGGGACACATAAGGGGCTCCCTATAGCCCAGTCCAGGTTTGGGACAGTATTTATGAGGGCCTATTACATGTCAGAGCTTCATGCTTGCTACCTGTGATGTGATAGAATCCCGTTGCCAGGATCTGTACCACCATTCTAGGTGGGGGCCTGGAATTCAGAGGATTTGGGCAGCTCTGGCACTGTGACCTGGCCCCCAATCCACCTGGAACTTAGGCTGGCTCAGGGCCTTTCCCTGTCAGGCCCTCTGCCAGGCCCTGTGGGAACAACTGCTGGGATCTCCAAGGGGACTTGCAGGTCATCTTGCCTTGGAGAATCATGCAGTACCTAGACCTCCTGGGAAGAAGAGTGGGCAGAGTGTGTGTGTTGGCGAGGTCACAGGGTGCCCCAAACCACAGACACTTCCATGGACTGGAGAAAGCAGACCTTCGTGGGTCAACTAGCAGAATCAGAGTGCTATTCTGTGGGCAGAGGCCCTAGGGGCTCCCCAGCCCTGTTGGGTTTTCAGTGGGGTGCGGGAGCAGAAAACGAATTCCCTGGTGGGGTCGTGAGAGTGGCTGGGGTCTGCCAGGGCAGGCTTGGGCTGTGAGTGGGGTGGGGTCTGCGGGAAGGACATCATTAGTATATCAGTGTGTGCAGCCGTGTGGTGAGGTGCGGGGCCGGTGCCATGCCGGGGCGTGGGCAGGCACTTGTGGGTGAGCTGGAGTGTGTGCGGCTGGCTGTGTCTGAGGTCAGCCATTGTGTGGGTGAGTGTGAGACTGTGTGGGGCTGGGGACTGGCTGATTGTGGGGCTGTGGCCGCATGGGTGGCTGTGTGCATTTCCTGTCATTTTCCTTTTCATCCCCTTCTGGTCAGTTATGTGTGTTGTGACTGGGGGATCTAGATTTTCAGATTTGGGTGATTGCTGGGAATCCCCCTTGGAACTGGAATCCTTGGTCTGCCTCGTGCCTGCAGGTGCTGGGCCAGCTGGGAGTGGTGGGCACAGGCAACCTTTGTGTCCTGTGCAGATGCCCTCTGTGGTTTCACAGCCACAGTGCCAGGACATCACCATAGTGTCCCTGCAGCCTGAAAGCCGAGCACTTTAAAAGAGGAAAGGGACCATCTCATCATTCATTCACTCATTCAACAAACATTCCCCTGGTGCCTGTTGGTATGTGACGTTCAGGCATCATTTCAGTTTAGTCCTCACCAGGACCTGGGGGCGGAGGGGAGCAGGTGTCACTAACCCCATTGTACAGATGAGAAGACTGAGGCTGGAACGGTAAGCCATTCATTGGAGGTTGCACAGCTCTGAGTAGCAGAGCATAGATTTTTTTCCCCAGGTACCAGAGTCACAAACAGCCCCTGGGCTGCCCAGGAGGAGGACCAAGGGGTAGGACAGCTGCTCTGGGGCCTACCTGGAAGAGAGGGAAGGCTGGGGCTCAGGGTTTTCTTCGTGTTCATTTGGAGGGGTCCTGTTCTCTATCTCTGACTCTGACTCCACCCCAGGGCATCACTGTAAACTCTTCACTGAGCTGGCCTTTGTCTGGCTGTGGGGACAGCCATCCACTCACCATCTCCACTCTCTCTGTGGCCAGGTGGGTGAGATGGCCACCATGTCCAGGTTTGAAGATGAGCAAGGGGATGGGGGATGGACAGGTGCAGGAAGCTAGTGACCTTGCCTCTGGGTGCTGTGGTGCAGGAGGAGGGAACCGGGACAGTCTTCATTAAGACAAGGTGTCCATCAACCTGGTTTTCTACTCCAGCCTGGTGTCCCCTCTCAGAGTCCCCATCTACAGAAGGGACAGTGACAGTGCCCACCTCAGAGGGCTGTTGGGAACGTGCTTAGAGCAGGGCCAGGCTCTGAGGCAGTTTTGTTGTTGTGTTTTCCAGCTTCTGCTCTGTGTCAGGAAGGGTGCTGGGCGCCCAGCCAGAGCCCTGCCCTTCCTCCGAGGGGCTGTCTCTGCAGCACACCTTCATTCTCAGTTATTCATTGGATAAATATTCACAGAGGCCTTGCTGATGATATCAGTAAACGTTTATTGAGCACTTACTGCGTATCTGATGCACCTTGTTGTGGTTCAGATTACCACCTCCCATTGGACAGGGGAGGCATGCCCATTTTACTGATGAGGAAGTTGAGGCTCAGGGAAGCTGAGCATCTTGTCTGAGTCTTTTTCTTTTGGTACCAAGGATTGAACTCAGGGGCCCTCAACCACTGAACCACATCCCCATCCCTGTTTTGTATTTTATTTAGAGACAGGGTTTCGCTAAGTTGCTTAGTGCCTCACTAAATTGCTGAGGCTGGCTTTGAATTCACAATCCTCCTGCCCCAGCCTCCTGAGCTGCTGGGATTACAGGCGTGTGCCACTGCACTCAGCTGTCTGAGTCTTCATGGCTGCTCAAGGGGAAGAACTGGGCCTGTGGCCTTCCAAGCCTGTGGCTACCTTCTCTGCCTTCACTGTTCCCAAGAGGCCTTTGGGATCTTGAGTCCCAGGGGGCTGAGGAAAACGGTGTAGGAAGTTGCAGGGAGCACTGCTCTAAGGTGAGAGGGGGCCTGAGGCCTGCTGGAGGTCTATCAGAAGTCTGCAGCTGCTCCCATCTCCCCACCTCATCCCATCTCCATAGGGAGCACCCAAGGGTTTATCCACCTCCAGATACAGCCTACCTGTAGTTCCCATCTAGTGAGAATAACCCCTCTTATGAATAGGATGGGGCCCCGCCTGGGGTCATGGCAGGTCCTTGGGGATCTGCTGGGGTGAAGACCCGCGAAGATGCTGAGGACATGCACACTGAGCATGGTTTCAAGTGGGATTTCAGGGAAGAGTTTTGTACTCTTTGGGTGAAATCACCAAGGCGTGGAAGAGGGGTGGGGGAGGGGAGGGGCAGAGGAAGGCACAGAAGGAATCTACCACCCCTCACCCCGGGAGCTTCTAGCACCTGTCTGCTCTGTGGGAGGGGCTGCAGGGTGGAAGCCGTGGTCTGTGCTGGGGATGCAGAAGCAGATGGGGGTGCTTGCGGGAAGGGACCCTGGGTCAGCTCGCACTGCTATTTTTGTGGTTGTCCCTGCCAGGTTGCTGGTGGCTCACCGGCTTGTGTTCTCTTTGCACCTGGTCTTCCCTGGCCTGGGCTCCTGGGGCCCGCCCCACCCAGACCCAGGAACTGGGGCAAGGGTGGGTCTCTGGGTGCTGTTTCCAGCCTTTGTGTGGAGTGAGGGGTGTGGGAGCCTGGGCTAGCCGTGCTTAGAATCTGCCACCATCACATTTACTGTGGGGCCTGCGGGTGGAGCACAAGACAGGGCCCAGGATCCCCAGGTGGCCAGTCAGTCAGGGGAGGGGACTCCTCCCAGCCTGTGCTGGGCACCTGTGTGTGAGAGAGGCATTGGAAGACATTCCCTTCCCCCAGGGAACTCTGGCTGGAGGAAACAGCCCTCAGCCTCCCAGAGCCCCAGCCAGGCCCCAGGGGTGGGGTTGGGTGAGGCTTATAGTGACCAGTAGGTGAGGGAACTGCCCCTGCCCCAGAGGACCATTCTGTGAGGTTGCCTGGCTTTGTGCTGTGCTTTCCAGGTGTCCCCTCCCTCTTCCCAGGGGAAGTCTTGGAGGGAGGTAAGTTAGGATGATTGTGCCCCAGGCAGGGGAGGCTGCCAGGGTGGCAGAGCGAGGTGGGCAGGTGAGTTCTCACATTGCCTTGAAAGCAGCTCCCTAATTTTTCTGCTTGGTGGGGTGCCTCCTGGGATTTTTTCCTTCAAAGAGGGGGCTTGAGGGCCTTCTGAGTGCCATCAGCCCACCCCCCAGTCCTCGACTTGCTTGCTGATGGCCTGAGGTTCTAGAAAGCTGGTCTGATGGGTGCTTCATTCCTGGACCTCAGGTCCCTCTTAGGCATGCCATGCTATTCGGGAGAAACTGGTGTTGGGAGCTTGGAAGAGGCCAGTGCAGCTGAGATCCTGCTCAGACCTGCACTGCAGGTGACCACAGAAGATGGAAGGCTTTTCCAAAGCATGTCCCTCCTAGTGACCATCTAAGTGACCCTGCCACTACTGTGGCCCTGGGCATGAGGTCTGTTGGCTTGTGGGCTTCCCAGGACCCCAGGCTGCTCACCTCCCCATCTAGAGCCCACCCTGAGTGCCACACTTTAGCTTCATGTTCCATCCCTGCACTAAATGCCCTCCCCTCCTGGTACACCTTTTCTCCCCTGCTTTACAGATGGCCGTTCACACTTCATGGTGCTGGAGTG
Source organism: Geosciurus inauris (assembly GCA_004024805.1). Classification (NCBI taxonomy): domain Eukaryota; kingdom Metazoa; phylum Chordata; class Mammalia; order Rodentia; family Sciuridae; genus Geosciurus; species Geosciurus inauris. Next base: position 73,566 of record PVHX01006452.1, read on the forward strand.
GGAGCTGGACAACAAGAGCTTGTGGAACTCCACTCCAGCCTCACCTGCAGGGTCACTGACCACATGCCCACCTGCCTCCCGTGAGAGGCTGCATGACCAGATTTCCCGGGAGCCGGAGTCCATAATACTCCCCCCATGCCCACCTGAGACTCAATAAACGCCTCTTAAATGAGTGAAGAAAGCCACTGATGGGTGACAAGCTGACTCTATTCACTGTTTCCCTGTTGGAGCGACTGGGGGGCTGGCAGGACCCCCACAGGGAGAGGCACAGCTCTGGCTGGGACCAGAAGACAGAGCTCTGACCCACACCTGTGTTTCTTGCTTGCTTTTAAGAGCAGCCTGTGCCCCACAGGTGATTCATGTAAACAGCATTTTCAAAAGCCTGTAATTTGCCCCTGTGCTCAGCTTCATGGAAAGCGCAGCCTTTTACACAAGCTGCTGCTGCCGCTGCAGACAAAAACAGTGCCAACCCAAATGGGTGGCACCTGGGGCCTGGGGGCCAATGAAGATCTGTGCTGGCTTCCTGGTTCCTCCCTGGAACCCTGAAGAAGGCAACTTCGTGCCCTTGTCTTCCACCCTCAGGAGAGTGTGGTTTGTCACCCGAGGGTGTCTCGTAAAAGCTCAGCTTTAATTAATCAATCACTGAGCTAGGAATTGGTGAATACAGGGCCCCACTCCCCCCTCCTGCAAAGACACTAATGAGTGCCAATTATTTCAGCATTAATAATTAATCTCCAACCGCACTGGGGAAGGACTGGAAAGTACACAAGACTTGAATCAGCTCCGCAAACCAGCCTGCCACCCAACGCTGCTTTCTGTTTTCTCGGAGGAGCCGACTGGGGCCTCATGGCCGAGGGTCTTCTTTGCTATTGTGGGCTGAGAAAGCACCCAGGGTTGAGGTCAGTTAGGAGCAAGACCAAGCTCCATGAGGGCAGGGACTCGGTGTGCCTGTATGCTGCTGTATCCCAACTCTGGAGACAGTACCTGGTATATAGTAGGCACTCAATAAGTACTTTTTCTGGTTTTTTTTTTTTTTATTTGGTACTGGGGATTGAACTCAGGGGCACTCGACCACTGAGCCACATCCCCAGCCCTATTTTGTGTTTTATGTAGAGACAGCGTCTCACTGAGTTGCTTAGTGCCTCGCCGTTGCTGAGGCTGGCTTTGAACTCGCGATTCTCCTGTCTCAGCCTCCCTAAGTGCTGGGATTACAGGCTTGCACCACTGCGCCTGGCTCAATAAGTACTTTTTGATTGGCAGTCTTATCCAGACCCAGCCACTCAATCGTCACATAACCTCAGTCAACCTTCTCACCGTCCTTAGCCTCCGTTGTTCTCATCTGGATTGGGTGAGATGGTCCGTTTATTTGTTCAGTTCCTCACCCGAAAGCCAGCATTCCTGTCCCTGTGAGTACAGTTGTCTGCTGCTCCTTGTGGGGCTGTGCTGTGGCTCTGGTCATTCTGTCAGGGAGGCAGGAGGGCCCTTGGAGGTTTGGGATGGCATCTGGAATGGCCAGTCATCCAGAGACTGCCTCGTGTCCACTTCAGGTCTCAGGCAGAGACTCAAGTGTGCCCGCTGGCCTCCGCCTACAGGATCTTTCTGAAGGCTTCGGTGGTGGGGCAGGGACTCTTGCTGTGGCAGCAGGACAGAATGCCGGCTTCTGTGCAGTGCTTGGTCTTCTGACCACTAGCCCACAACGGGCCCTCACTCACCCGGGGCCAACCACACAGTGGGGATGGGAGGGGAGGTCACTGGTATGGAGAGTGAGATGTGCTGGCTTGGCAGGGACTCCTCTGGGTCAGTGACTCAGGGAAGCTCCTATGCTGTCATCTGTGAATTGGGAGTCAGGTCCTTGGAGGTTAGTGGTTTGGGGGTTGGATGGTGGAAGTCACTGCCGCCAGTGGAGGACCTTCCAAAGGCTGCTTAGGTGTGAGGACTGTAGAGAAGCCCCATCTCATTCTAGAAATGGGGAAACTGAGGCCCAGAGCAGGGCTATGACTTGCCTAAGGCCCCCTAGCTAAGAAAGCTCCATTGAGTATCTCAGATGCATTACAAATATTTGGTCTGTGCACAGGCCATGAGGCCCCTTCTTGGCAGAGGCCAAACTCCCAAAATGTCATCCTCATTGGCACCGTGATATACCTAAGTGTGCAGGTGGCTCTTGAAGGTGAGAGGGAGAAAGGGAAAGTGGTCACATGGAGGGCTTCCTGGAGAAGGCAGACCCCAGGCACCTTCCTCCAGGGTCCAGCCTTGGGTCTAGGTCTCCTTGCTCCTATCCCTGCTCCTATGGTTTCCCCAGAGAGTACACAAGCCATGGACTAAGAGAAAGTCTTCAGACAGGGCATAATATGACTTTCTAGATAGCAGCTCCACCCTAGCTGTGTGCCCTAGGGCTGGTTGCTTAACCTTTCTGTGCCTGAGTTCCTTCATCAGATAGGGGAATGAAAAAATACTACTTCCATCATACACTCATTCAGATTAAATGAAATGATAGCACGATGACTTAGTGAGCACTCACAATGTTCTAAGACATTTACATGAATGTTTTTAATCCAGTGGATCGGCTACAACTCTAGGAGCTATTAGCATTTATATTCTACAGATAAAGAAACTGAGGTAGATGATCATGAGGTCAGACAGTATGACAGAGAGGACCTGGAATTAAATCCCAGGTCACGTGCTCTGGGCTCTGAACCCCCAGTCAAGACCTGTGGGGTCTATACCCTGCTGGCCTTATGAAGTTGACCTACCCTAGTGGTGGCCAAGCCCCTCTCTCCTCCTGCCTGTCTCAGGGTGTGGAGAACCAGGCTGGTCCTCTCAGCCTGGTTGACTGTGGTCCTCCCTCCAAGACAAAGCCAAGACAAGACTCTGGAGTTGTTTTAGGGAATAGTGACCAAGCCAGTGCAGCACTGTTCGCCCCAGAGCTCTTGTTAGCTTGTGCCCTATCGTCAGCCCTGAGTCCCCTTTAGCAGATGCCCATGTATCCCCCTCTGCCAACACGGGGTTACAGAGCTGGGTGTGGATTGATGAGCAATGCTAACAGAAGCTGAGGCCAACGCCCTCCTGGATCTCTAGTCTGTCGTGGAACCGGGGCACCCAGGATGCCTGACCCCCTTGAGGCAACAGGCCGGCAGAGAGCTGGGGACACGGCCTTCCCAAAGCCAGAGCAGCGTTTGGCAAAGCCGCAGCCCGCAGCCAAAGCCACAAGCTAAGAACGGTTTTTACATATTTAAATGGCCTCACACAAATCAAAAGAATGATATTGCGTGATGTAGAAATGATATAACATTCAAACTTAGTGCCTATAAATAAAGTTTTGTTGGAAAATGGCGACCTGATTACATTAGTTAGGATGGAGAACCACGTGGCTTGCAAACCTACAGTATGTACTATTGGACCTTCCCTGAAAAAGGTGTCTGGCTCCTAATCTAGAAGGTTCCTTGGCAGGGCAGATGTGCCAGCAGGCACTGAAATTGCCCCTATCTTCCTCCTGGGGGGCTCCCCATCCCTATAGCCTTCCTATTGCTGATAGGTACAGAGGTGGACCTGCAGCTCTGGCTAAGACAATCACTGACACCTGCACTTTGAGTATATCTGTCCTAAATATTTAGAATGAGGGCCTGGAGGGCCAAAGGTGGAACTCCATGGTTCTTCAGAGCCTTTATAGAGCCCAGTGCCAAGTGGTACCAGTGCAGAGTGGCCAGGGGACTGGCGACACCACCTCACACCTGCTAAGATGGCCACTATCTAAACAGCAGAAACAGCAATGTTAGTGAAGATGTGTGACGCTGGAGTCCTGGGGCCATGTTGGTGGGAACAGAACCACTGTGGCAATCAGTATGCAAAAAATTAAAAATAGGGCTGGGCATGGTGGCATGCCCCCGTAGTCGCAGCGACAGAGACAGGAGGATTGCTTGAGCCCAGAGCTTCAGAGCGAGCCTAGGCAGCACAGTGAGATCTTGTCTCAAAAAACCAAACCAAACCAAAACAAAACAGAAAACCCCACACTGAACCACAAACAAAACTCCTATGATCCAGAAATTCCACTTCTGCATTTATACTCAAAATAATTAGAGCCGGGCGTGGTGGTGCATGCCTGTAATCTCAGCAGCTCTGGAGGCTGAGGCAGGAGAATTGTGAGTTCAAAGCCAGCCTCAGCAAAAGTGAGATGCTAAGCAACTCAGTGAGACCCTGTCTCTAAATAAAATACAAAATAGGACTGGGGACGGAGCTCAGTACTCTTAGTGCCCTTGAGTTTTATCCCTGGTACCAAAAAAAAAAATATCCCCTTTTGAAGGGATATTTGCATGCCCATGTTCATAGCTACTTTATTCACAATAGCCCAAGTACAGAAGCAATCCCCCTATCCATTGATGATAAATAAACAAAATGTGAAATATACATGCAATAGAGGGGGCTGGGGACGTGTCTCAGTGGAAGAGCACTTGTCCAGCATGTGTGAAACCCTGAGTTCAAACCCCAGCACCACCACCATCACCAAAAAAAAAGTCTATACATGCAATAGGATATCATTCAACCTCAAAAAGGAAGGACATTCCAAAACTTGCAATGGCATGAATGAACTTGAGGACACTATGTTCAGTGAAGTAGGCCAGACACAAAATGACAAGTGCTGTAGGAGTCCTCTTGTAGGAGACACCCGCAGTGGCGGCTGCTGGGCCGGGGAGGGCAGGGGAGTAGGTGTTAGATGGATGCAGAGTTTCAGCTTGGGAAGATGAGCAAGCCCTGCTCAACTGCCCTGGCGGCAGTTGTACAATATGAATGTGCCTCAGGTCCTGAAGCATACACTCAAAAAGTCCTAAATTTTACGTTAGGAATATTTGATCACAATTAACAATTCAAATAACTCCTGCGAAGCCGGGTGCGGTGGCGCAAGCCTGTAATCCCAGCACTTAGGGAGGCTGAGACAGGAGAATCACCAGTTCAAAGCCAGCCTCAGCAATGGCGAGGCGCTAAGCAACTCAGTGAGACCCTGTCTCTACATAAAACACAAAATAGGGCTGGGGATGTGGCTCAGTGGCCGAGTGCCCCTGAGTTCAATCCCCAGCACCAAAAAACAACAACAACAACAACAACAAAAACTCCTGTGAAACTCAGCAATAGAAGCCACTGCCACCATGACCATTCGTCTAGGTCTTCTGGGAGACAGCAGGCAGCCCCCCGCTGTGGGGATTCCCTGGCCTCTCCCGTGTGGCTTCTCTGTGAGTGAGTGGGTGTGAATGGCCTGCTCCTTTGGGTGCCAGGCCTTCACCTGGGAGAGCCGGGAGGCAGGTGTTATGTCCACCCCCAGAAAGCTCAGCAATGGTGCCCAGGGCAGTCCTGAGGAAGCAAGTTGCACAAGGAAACACCCCAGAGAAAGTTAATGTCCTTGTTGTTGATACCAGGTCTCTGTCTGAGGCTGGCCTTTGTGAGAAGAAGCCCAGCAATACTGGCCTGGTTGGGTATAGTCACAGGACTCAGAGACACACGTGGGCCCTCTTTGGGCTGCCCGGACTCTTCCCTTGAGCATGATGGCTCTGAGCTTGTTCCCTTTACCAGGTACCAGACGGGCACTTTCCTGTCTCATTGTATTCTTACAAAATTCCTCAATGAGCTGGGCACCGTGGTGCACACTTTAATCCCAGTGGCTCGGGAGGCTGAGACAGGAGGATCACAAGTTTAAGGCCAGCTTCAGCAACGTAGTGAGGCCCTAAGCAACTTGGTGGTCATGATGCATGCTGGAAACATTGTCCCTGTTTGGGACCCAGGAGGCCATTGTGGGATCTTGGAGGCTGACGCTAGAGGGATCAGGGAGGCCTTCCTGGTAGAAGTGGTCCCTGGGCCACATCTTACAGGATGGACAAGAATCGGCCAGGGAGTTGGGCATGGTGGCGCATGCCTGTAATTCCAGCACTTTGAGAGGCTGAGACAGGAGAATTGTGAGTTCAAAGCCAGCCTCAGCAACAGAAAGGCTCAAAGCAACTCGTGAGACCCTGTCTCTAGATAAAACACAAAATAGGGCTGGTGATGTGGCTCAGTGGTTGAGTATCCCTGAGTTCAATCCTTGGTACCAAAAAAAAAAAAAAAGAATCAGCCAGGGAAGATCAGTCTTTTGGGAATTGGATACAGTAGTGACCAAGGCCCAGAGCAGGGTCCCCAGGTGTCCCTCTCCCAGCCAGGCCCCAGAAGGCCAATCTGCCCAAGGAGGTATGCACAACCTCTGCCTCACAGCGCCTCTCTACCACAGACCCCCCTCCCACACTTCCTCCTTCAGGCCTTGGGCTGCGTCCCCATCCCAATTAATCAGGCTCTTCAGCAGAATGAATTTATTTAAGAACGCCTCTCCAAGCCGGGCACGGTGGCGCAAGCCTGCAATCCCAGCACTTAGGGAGGCTGAGACAGGAGAATCGCCAGTTCAAAGCCAGCCTCAGCAATGGCGCTAAGCAACTCAGTGAGACCCTGTCTCTACATAAAACACAAAATAGGGCTGGGGATGTGGCTCAGTGGTCGAGTGCCCCTGAGTTCAATCCCCAGTACCAAAAAAAAAAAAGAACGCCTCTCCAGCTGGGTGAGGTGGCACTCAACTATGATCCTAGTGACTTGGGAGGCTGAGGCAGGAGGATCCTAAGTTTGAGGCCTACCTGTGCAATTTACTGAGAACTTGTCCAAAATTCAAAGGGCCAGGGGTGTAGCTCAATGGTAGAGCACCCCTGGGTTCCATCCCCAGTAACCCCCTGCAAAAAAAGAATGACTCTTCAAAGGGCCACCCACATCTTCTTTATCTATGAGTTCATTTATTTTTCTTATTTTTAACTTTGGAGACAGCGTCTCACCGTGTGGCCCAGGCTGGCTCTGAACTCCTGGGCTTAAGTGATCCTTCTGCCTGCATCTCCTGAAAAGCTGGGAATACAGATGTGCACCACTGTGTCTGGTGAAATTTTCTGTTTTAAAAAAGAATGTCGGGCTGGGGTTATGGCTCAGTGGTAGCGTGCGTGCCTAGCACGTATGAGGCACTGGGTTCGATCCTCAGCACCACATAAAAATAAAATAAAGATATTCTGTCCACCTACAACTAAAAAAATAAATAAATAAACTAAAATAAAAACAGTTTGACATTAAACTTTGAACAAGGAATGAAACAAAATTTAAAAAAAAATAAAAAAATAAAAAAATAAAAAAAATAAAAAAGAATGTCATTCTTGGGTACAGTAACGCAAGCCTGTAATCCCAGCCACTTGGGAAGCTGAGGCAGGAGGATCGCAAGTTCAAAGCCAGCCTCAGCAACTTAGTGAGGCCCTGTCTCAAAAGAAAGAATAAAAGGGCTGGGGATGTGGCTCAGTGGTTAAGTGCCCCTGGGTTTAATCCCCAGTACCAAAAAGAAAAAAAAGACAGCACTTAGGGAGGCTGAGACAGGAGAATCATGAATTCAAAGCCAGCCTCAGCAAGGGCGAGGCGCTAAGCAACTCAGTGAGACCCTGTCTCTACATAAAACACAAAATAGGGCTGGGGATGTGGCTCAGTGGTCGAGTGCCCCTGAGTTCAATCTCCAGTACCAAAAAAGAAAAAAAAGAGAGAATATAATTTACTGGTGGTTTCATATCATGGGCACAGGGCATATGAACTGAGAGAATTAGGAAAGCACAGGAAGATAAAGGGAAACAAATAAAACCTCACCAGTAATCCTAGCTACCTGAGGGTGCACTCAGGGAAAGGGCTAATAAATTTGTACATGTGTGGGGCTGTCCCGCAGGTGATGGTGTATGCATAGCTTAGTTTTTTTGTTTTTGTTTTTGTTTTGAACAAAACAAAGAGATTGAACCCAGAGGCACTTAACCACTGAGCCACATCCCCAGTCCTTTTTATATTTTATTTAGAGATAAGGTCTCACTGAGTTGCTTAGTGCCTCGCGAAGTTGCTGAGGCTGGCCTTCAGTGTGTGATCCTTCTGCCTCAGCCTCTGGAGCCACTGAGATTACAGGCGTGCAACACTGCACCTGGTCTAAGCTTAGCTTTGCCATGTAAAGTTACAGTTGGAGCATTTTCCTATGCCACCAAACGTTCTTGAAAGAGTACTCTAGTGGTCATCTCTTAATTAAGGACCCCTTTCCTATTGCTGGATATTTGGAATATTCCCAATATTCCAATAGCACTGTGATGAATATCAGTGGTGGTTGCATGGGTGAGCGTGTGACCACCAGGAATGGTACCATAATGATACCTGGGCAGGTGGAGCTTTTCCAACATCAGTGTGACACCCGGGGGGGGGGGTCTAGGTGGACTGAAGAGTCTACCTTTCTTAGGAGCCCCTAGATGAGAAAGCCAATCCTTGAGTGGTGTGGCTTCTTTGGAAAGACTTCCTCGGTGCCACCACCAGTCAGGGCATCAGCTCTGGGGAGCAGCTTTAGCTGGCCAGGGCTTCTGTGCCCTGGGCACTTCAAGAAATACAAAGGCTCTGGCAGTTGCCTGAGGGCCCTGGGCAGTATGCAGTCCACAGAGGCTGGGCCACTCTGATTGCTGAGCGTTGTCCCTGGGGTGGGCCAGGACGGGAGCCCCAAGGACTGGTGGAGCCTGCCTGCCTTATTGCTTCCAGGGTGCCCTGTGGGACTTGCTTTCATGGCCCTGATTTTCCCCTGCCTAGGCTGCCTTGGAGTCAGGCTGCAGAATCAGCTGAGGCCTTTCGTCCCTGTGGCCACCAGCCTCCCGTCTTGGGCCTGGGAGACGGGGAACAACCCTGACAGGTCATAAAGTGGCCTCACATGCCTCCTCCTGTTTCATCTTCCTCCTCTGAGTGCCTCATTTCTTTTGAAAGAGGATACTAAGCCTTCTACGGGGCAGAACCCCTAGGCTTCTATATGCTGGTACCCAAGGGAGACAAGGCGAGTGTGCTTGTCTGCACGGCCATGTGTGTCTGCACGGGAGCAGACACATGTGCTTGCTGGTTCAGGGGCGTGCTGCCTGAGGTGGGGTGGGCCGTGCACTGGGAGTAGCTAGGCATTGTGTTCAAGAATCCCTCCCAGGTCAGATCTCTCCAGGCTCAGGGCAGTTCCCAAACTTGCAAAATGAAGCAAGGGGATTTTCTTTGGGGACACAGTCAAGAAGTTGAAGTTGCCAGACACGGTGACGCATGCCTATAATCCTAGCAGCTTGGGAGGCTGAGGCAGGAGGATCGTGAGTTCAAAGCCAGCAACTTAGCGAGGCCCTAAGCAACTCAGCAAGACCCTGTCTCTAAATAAAATATAAAAAATGGCTGGAAGCTGGACGCAGTGCTCATGCTTGTAATCCCAGCACTTTGAGAGGCTGAGACAGGAGAATCGCGAGTTCAAAGCCAGCCTCAGCAACGGTGAGGCACTAAGCAACTCAGTGAGACCCTGTCTCTACACAAAACACAAAATAGGGCTGGGGATGTGGCTCAGTGGTCGAGTATCCCTGAGTTCAATTCCTGGTACCCCCCCCAAAAAAATGGTTGGGGATGTGGCTCGGTGGTTAAGAACCCCCAGGTTCAATCCCTGGTACCATATAAAGGAAGGAAGGAGGGAAGGAAGGAAGGAAGGAAGGAAGGAAGGAAGGAAGGAAGGAAGGAAGGAAGGAAGGAAGGAGCGAAGGAAGGAAGGAAGGAAGGGAGGGAGGGAGGGAGGGAGGGAGGGAGAGAGAGAGTTTGAAGTCCTCCTGCCATCAGCCTGGGTCAAACAGGGTAAGATGGGCAGGGGGCCTTGAGTCAAAGAAGTTGGAAATTGGTAGAAAGCGTGTCTGGGGACAGGTTCTGTGTGCAGATAAGCTGGGAAGCAGCCAAACTTCCCTGAAAGTCCCAGGGTTGAGGATACATAAACTTTACCCGAGGAAATGCACCAGTGCCATGGTTAGGGGCAGGCAGCAGCTGGTATTTCCAAGCCGATTCTCCAGAGGGGCTGGGATTCTTTTTTACTCGTATTATCAGAATTACTGACACATGCCGGGTGCAGTGGTGTATGCCTGTAATCTCTGTGGCTCAGGAGGCTGGGGTAGGAGGATCGTGAGTTCAAGGCCAGTCTCAGCAACTTAGCGAGGCCCTAAGCAATTCAGTGAGACCCTCTCTCTAAATAAAATATAAAAAGGACTGGGGATGTGGCTTAGTGGTTAAGCGCCCCGGGTTCAATCCCCAGTACAAAACCAACCAACCAGAGTTACTGACACATACTGATTATCCTGGAGCAGCTGGGATTCTGTCTCTGGAGTACCCCTAGCTCTGACCTGTCCCCACACTTTGCACAGGACATTCCAGGGGTTGCAAGGAGAGGCTGTCAGCAGGTACTGGCAGGTGGGCTAGGGACGTGGCTATTCAGATGAGATCCACTGTGCCGGAGCTGGCTGCTAGTCACTTAAAAGGCCTTGTAACACCCCTGGGCCTGGGTCCCATCACTAGCATCTTAGGAGGTATGGAATGTCCTAATCTCACCCAATCTAATGTCTTCGCTGACTGCTGGTGAAGGGAGGCCCAGAGACTTTGTTGGACTTCTCCAAGGTCACACGGTGGCTGGAAGACAAGAATAATCTCAACCAACAAATTCAAGGACGCTCAGTTAACCAGAGGCTCTTGGAATCTCTTCTCCCTCCCTTCCTCCTTTCCTTCCGTGTCACTCAAGAAAAATTTATTTGAATATCACCCAAGGCCAGCTAGGCCCTCAGAAATTCCTAGGCTGTGAGAGTCTCCTCCTGGGGGGTGAGGGGCCCTCCGCCCTCCGAAGGGCGGGCTTGTGGGTAAACTGCTGTGATGAGCTATTTCTAAGGTAGGAAACGAGAAACTAGATCACCAAGCCCTAGGGAAGGGCTGTGGTTGGCACAGAAAATACCTGATCCTGTCAGGAGGCAGGTGGGGCAGGGGCTCCTCCCACAGTGGGGCTTGCGGGCTGCTCCTGAGGGGTCCTCTGGGGTCCCCTTGTAGCAGGACTTGTCCTGGGAACCTCATTCCAGAATGTGTGAACTCAGGCCACGCGGACGGCCAGAAGCTCCTGCAGCGCCTGCAGCCTATGGCCCTGCACCTGGGTCCCCTGTTCTGACTGTCTGTCTGTCGGGCTGAATGCCTGCCTTACTCATCTGGGCCCTGAGTCAGCTGTTCCTGGAACAGAGCTGGACACCAGAGGTGGGCCTGAGTCATTTCTGCACGTGGTCCTCCTTGCCCCAGGAAGCCAGGAGGTCTCCAGGGCTGGAGTGGGCTGCCTGGGGAGAGCAGAGGATTCTCAGGTGGTCACCTCGGGGAGGTATTGTGCCAGGCAGGGCCTGGTTGGGTGAGAGGGGTGCAGTGGCCCAGGGAAGAGAATGCTTTCCGCCCGGGGCTCAAGGCTATGGGTGCCAAAGCTGGGCTGCCTCAGTTTGAATCTCAGCTCCACAGCTGTGTGTCTTTGGGCGAGTAACTCCCCCTCTCTGAGCCTCAGTTTCATCCTCTGCAAATGGAGCTAATAATAGTAGCATAGGCCTTATGGGGTTGTGATGAGAGTTAAATGGGATAATGCATATAAAGTTCTTGGTGCATACTAAGTGCACAATGAGTGTTAGATATCATTGTTGTCACTGACACTGTAATCAGGAGAAGCAGATGTGGGTCTGGCACCCAGGAGCTCAGGCAGGGGGGGGACTGCAGAGTGGTCCTGTGTTGGGTGCATCGTGGTGGGAGGTAGGAGTGGGGCGGGAGCAGGAGAGGTTCCCTGGGGACTGTGGCAAGTGGGAGGGAGGGCTGAGGAAGGAACTCTCCAGGCACAGGGAGGTCAGGGGGTTAAAGGAGGGCATGCGACCCAGGAGGTCTTGTGCCCACCATGCCAGCCCCTGCCAGGCCCTTATGAGCCCACTGGTCTTTTCTTATTTGATTTGATTTGATTTGATTTTAACAGCATCCTTGAGATAAACCTCACACACCGTGCAATTCCATGCAATTCACTTACAGTGTATGATTCATTGATTTTAAAATACATTCACAGAGTAGTGTGAACCGTCACCACAGTCAACTTTTTGAAATCCTCATCAGCCAGGCATGATGGCGCACGCCTGTAATCCCAGCGGCTTGGGAGGCTGAGGCAGGAGGTTCGCGAGTTCAAAGCCAGCCTCAGCAATGGTGAGGGCTAAGCAACTCAGTGAGACCTTGTCTCTACACAAAACACAAAATAGGGCTGGGGGTGTGGCTCAGTGGTCGAGTGCCCCTGAGTTCAATCTCCAGTACCGCGCCCCCCACCAAAATAATCCTCATTCTAGACATTAGAGGATAATCCCCCTTCTAGACATTTCATGAAAATGGAGTCTATAGTGAGTGGCCTTTTGGGTCTGGCTTCTTTCACTGAGCATGATGTATTCAAGGTTCATCCACGTACCAGGATTTTTTTTTTTTTTTTTTTTTTGATACCAGGGATTGAACTCAGGCGCACTTAACCATCGAGCCACATCCTCAGCCCTCTTTTAAATTTATTTTTTATTTAGAGACAAGGTCTCACTGAGTTGCTTAGGGCCTTGCTAAATTGCCGAGGTGGGCTTTGAACTTGTGATCCTCCCATCTCAGTCTCCCAAGCTGCTGGGATTACAGTCATGCACGACAGCGCCCAGCCTTTTTTCCTTTTTATGGTTGAATAATATTCCATTGTATGAACATACCACACTTGGTCCATTCATTTATCTGTTCATGGATGTTCATTCCAAGAATACTGCTGAGTATTCATGTATAAGTTTTTATGTGGACCTATGTTCTCAGTTCTCTTGGATATATATACTTAAGAGTGGAATTGCTGGGTCATATGATAGTTCAAAATTTAACTTTTTTGGGCTGGGTGTATAGCTCAGTTGGTAGAGCGCTTGCCTCACATGCACAAGGCCCTGGGTTGAATCCCCAGCACCACAAAAATTGTTTAACTTTTTGAGGGACTACCAAAGTGTTTTCCAATCCCATTTTACCTTCCGGTTTCTCCACATTCTCCCCAGCACTTGTTACTACTTTATCGTGCACTTATTATGCACCGAGAAGTTTTTGTGTATGATCTCATATGATTGTTACAGTCACCCTGGTGAGTTCGAAGTTGTATCTTATTGTGCTTTAGATTTGCATTCCCCTGATGGTTAAAGATTTGGGCATCTTTTCATGTGCTTAATGCACATTTGTATATTTTCTTTGAATAAATGTTTGTTCAGATGCTTGCCCATTGTAAATTGGACAATTTGTCTTTTTATTATTGGGGTGTAAGAGATCTTAATCTAGCCTGGCTATGAATCCCATATCAAAGGTATAATTGCCAAACATTTTCTCTTGTTCTGTTTCTTTCCCCATTGTTTAAATGGGGTTCTTTGATGAATGAAAGTTTTAAGTTTTGGTGAAGTTCAACTATGTTTTCTCTTGCTGCTCTCTTTTTTGGTGTCATATCTAAGAAGCTATTGCCTAATCCAAGATGATGACAATTACACCCATGTTTCCTTAGAGAGTTTTCTAGACTTACATTTAGGTCTTTGGGTTGATTTTTGTGTATGGTGTGAGGTAAGGATCTAACTTCATTCTTTGGCATGTAGATAGCCAGTTTCCCTGGCACCATTTACTTAAAAGACTATCATTTCCCCACTGCATTATCTGGGCACCCTTTCAAAAAACAAGATGACCAGAAATATGAAGGTTTATTTCTGTGATGTCAACTCTATTCCATTCCTCTATTTGTCTATCCTTATGCTGCTAACGGTCTTGTTTACTATAGCTTTGTAGTAAGTTTTGAAATTGGGAAGTGTGAGTTCTTAAATTTTGTTTTGGTTATTCTGGGCCCACTGAATATCCAAATATATTTTAAGATCAGCCTGTCACTTTTTGCAAAGAAGCCAGCTGGAATTTTGATGGAGATTGCTTGAATCTATAGAACAACCTGAGGAGTATTGCCGTGTTAGCCATATTAAATCTTCTGGTCCATGAACATGGGATGTCTTTCTGTTTGTTTAGGTCTTACTTTATTCTTTCAACAAAGTTTTGTAGTTTTTAGAGAATAATTTTGTGCTTTCTTCTTGAACTTATTCTCAAAAATGTTTGCTACTATCATAGAGGGATTTTTTCTTAATTTTCAAATTGTTCTTTCCAAGTGTGTAGAAATAGACATGACTTTTATATATTGATCTTGGATTCTGCAACCTTGCTGGACTCATTTATTAGTTACAATAGGTTTTTTGGTGGATTCCTTAGAATCTTTTGTATACAAGGTCATGTCATACACCAATAGAGATGATTTTACTTCTTCCTTTCCAGCCTTGGTACCTTGATTTCATCTTGTAGCGCAAGCTCCCTGGCCAGAGCCTTCAATCTGCCCACGGTGTCCTGGGCTGCCCTGCCAAGCTCCCTGCATACCTGGGTAGTTCCAGCTCTATGCATGAACGCACATGCGCATGCACACACACACGCACATGCACATGCGTACGTGCGCACGTACCCCTCCTGGTCTCTGACTCACCTGCCCTTGCTCCAGTCCCTCACCTTTCATTGCTGACTTGTGCTGATGCCTCCCTCCAATACTATCTTCCATCTTTCCAAATCCTGTTCCCTCCTTCCCCCAAGACACTCTTCTTGGTTCAACCCAATTGTGTCCTTGAGGGAAGCCACTTTGTCTTCCCCTGGTGTCCCTGGACAGGGCTGCTGGATATGAGGGAATGTGGTCATGTTAGAAGGGTGTGAGAAAAATCCCAAGGCCAGTCCATTGGAGGAGAAGAGATCTGCAGGGTCAAGGCCATCATGAAGTCCAGCCTGATGCAGGCTCCAGGGGGTGAGACCCTCAAAAAGACAGGCAGGCCCTCCACCAGGGCCTGTCTTTCAGAGGGTCTCAGTGCTTGGGGGCAGAGGGACAGTCCTAAGATCAGTAGGGTAAGAGTGAGGCAGGGTGGATGAGAAGACCATTCTAGGTGTTTTTGTTTGGTACCGGGGATTGAACTCAGGGGCACTCGACCACTGAGCCACATCCCCAGCCCTATTTTGTGTTTTATGTAGAGACAGGGTCTCACTGAGTTGCTTAGCGCCTCGCCCTTGCTGAGGCTGGCTTTGAACTCGCAATTCTCCTGTCTCAGCCTCCCTAAGTGCTGGGATTACAGGCTTGCACCACTGTGCCCAGCTGAGAAGACCATTCTAATAAGCTGCTTCCTTCTGGGTCTGGAGTATCTGGGCCAAGAAGGCTCCAGAAGCACTGCTGGGAAGCTCTGTGGACTTCAAGTTCAGGGCAGTAGCCAGGAGACTGGAGATGGGCGAGAGCTCCAGGCTCCAGCGGGGCAAAGAATTCTAGAAACTGCATGGGGAGAAATGCCAGGTTGCCCTTTGCCCAGTTCCGGTATTCAGCCGAAGTCACCGACTGAGGGGAAAGTGAGGTGAACAAGAGCAGCCAGCCACGGAGTACAACCCAGGAGGCCCGACTTGTGTCTGCTTTTTCTGTGGATCAGCTCCAGGTGCTGCCGTGGTGTGGAGGCCAAGAAGCCCTTTGGGCAGGACGTGTGGTCAGTCTCTCAGGCACCCTCGCGAGCCTAATGGAGAAATGTGGAGTGTGGTGGCTTCCTTTGCTTTTCCTGTCTTTTTTTCTTTTGATCAGAGAATTTACCACTTTCATGTTCAGAGTCCCAAAGGAACTCTCCAGGGCCACGAGGCCCACCCCCAACACATCACCTGCATCAAGATGAACACCCCAAAGACCTTCACAGTTTCCCAAACCTGGCTCATCCTGGGTTAAGCAAAGTCTAATAAACTTCTCCCCTGCAGGACTTCTCAGAGCCTTTATTTGCTCTTAAGTTTTCAAGAAGGAACTAAAAACGCTGTTTCTCACTCAGTCTGACTAGTGAATCGCTTTTTCCTTTTGGAATCTCCAGGCCCAGGTCTCACCTTGGGAAGCCACAGGAAGGCGGGGCTCAGGTCTGCCTTCAGGAGGAGGAGCTCATGGCTGGGGAGACAGCACAGTCACAAAGATCTCCAACCAGGTGTCTGCACTGGGAGAGGCCAGAGCCAGATTCCTGGGGAAAGAGTCAAGGCTGTGCAGGGCCGCTTGTGTGCACACTTGTCCCCCACAGAGTGCTGAGCTTCCTGTGGACACAGATTCACACACATGACGAACAAAAGACACCTGGCTGCTCCCCCCAGTGCCTTTGGGGGCATCTGGGAAGGCAGAGCAGGCCTTCCATGGCCTGATTTCCAAGGAGATTTTAGCCACCTCTGCATTTAGTTTCTTTTATGAGGATAATTTATTCATTTACTTGCAAAAAAAATTAATTACAATGCAAAAAGATTAAAAAAAAAAAAAAAAGGAAAGATTTCCAGGGTCTGGCAGGCAGACTCATCTCAGGAAACATAGACTCCCACATTTAGGTTTCGCACTTGCAAACATTTCCCAGGATGGCCCGGCCCAGCCCAGGCCCAGGAGGCAGAGTGAAATGAAGCCCGGGGCTCAGGGCTCCTGGGTGGTGGGGGAGGCCTGCGGGGAAACAGACCTTCCCTTGGATGCAGGGGAGAAACTGGGAGCCCAGACAGAGTGAGGGGATCGGTAGGTGGGCTGGGGAGGGTGGCAGGAAGGGTGGCTCCATGGACGAGGGGTGCCGGGGTGTCCTGAAAGGTGCTCAGAGTTATTCATGTGGGGAAGGACATTCAGAACGGCAAAGGCTCGGAGTGTTACCATAAAAATGCCAAGTGGGTTTGTGACTCAGTGGTAGAGCACATGCTTAGCATGCTCGAGGCTCTGGGCTTGATCCCCAGCACCCCGGAAATAAGAAAAAACAAACACGTGCATATGGTGTTCCCAAGTGCCAGCCTCGGTCATAAACACTTGATATTGACTTCACAGCAATATAATGTGGTAGGTCCTATGTTGTCCCAATTTATAGATGAAGAAACTGAAGGGGCTTGGTGGTAGAGCATGTGCCTAGCATGTGTGAGGCACTGGGTTCGATCCTCAGCACCACATAAAAATAAATAAATAAAATAAAGGTATTGTGTCCATCTACAACTAAAAAAAAAAAAAGAAAAAAAAAAAACCCTGAAGTTCAGAGAGATTAAGCAACTTGCCTAAGGTCACACAGCAGGCACTGCATCTGAGCTTCTCCTTAAGTGGCAGGACTTGTGTGAAGGGTTGTTCGAATAACGACAAGGAGTCCCAGATGGGGCTGTAGGGGCTGTAGGCGGAGATAGCCCTCTCTATGTACAAATCCCCCTGGGATCTGGAAGGAGAGGCAGCTCACCCCTGTTTCTGTGAGTGCTGTGTTGTCTGCAGATGTGCCCTGTCTGGAGGTCCACTGAGAACCTTAGCACCAGCCTGTCCCTAGTAGAGAATAGCTGGCAGGGAAGGAGATCAGAAATGGGGCCATGCAGGGAGGTCTAAGGTTGGGGCAGGAGGGTTTCTGGAGGGGCATGTGGGAATTCAGACAGACATATGGGAAGTGGCAGGAAAGACAGTCACCTGATAACACACCTGAGTTCTCTGTGCCATGCCAGCCATGAAGCCAGGGAAAGGCCAGACTTGCCCCCAGAAGAGCCCCCAGGAAGATTATGGGTGACCTAAGCCTCTCACACAAGTCCTACCACCTACAAGAAACTCCACAGGTAAAGAGCTCAGATGCAGTACCTGCTGTGTGACCTTAGAAAGTTGCTTAATCTCTTTGAGCTTTGGTTTTTATACCAGCTCAGCATGTATCTCTGTTCAGGTCAGGGGTTGGGCCAGAGAACTTTAGGGCCTCCTGAGTCTCTTCTAGAAAGGAGCAAGTGGAATGATGGAAAAGGCCTGGGAGCAGAGAGACCTGGGCCCATCACACCTTCTGGGGCTTCTGTTTCCAGTGTGTGCGATTGAGAGAAGACTCATGTCTCCTGTAGAGGATGCTGTGTGCGACAGTGGCCTTAACAGTTGGTACATAGGAGCAGATGAGACTTGAACCACAGGCACCAGAGATGGACAGGCCCTGGGCCCTCCAGGCTCAGATGAGTTCCCCCTTCAGAATCACAAATGCATCTACTGGACCCTTTAAGCAAACAACAGGCTGGTCACATTGTCCCATTGAGTTCCCACAACAATCTTACAAAGGTGACATTCTAGTCCGAAGCACAGAGGGGAGGTGACCTGCCCATGCTCATGGGTGGGGGTGGGTTGGACCTCATGCTGGGGGGCCTCGGGTCTCTATAGGGAGGTTAGTCCCTAGCCTCCCCCAGAGGGATGGAGACACCTTGGGGCCTCTGGCTCTGCCCAGGACACTTCCCACCCTGGCACCCTGCCTCTGCCCGCCATGGGCCTTTCTGAGGCTAGGGAATGGCCTAGGGCTTCTCTCCCTCCTTGGCTGGGGAGTCCCTCACCCAAGACACCTGCCTGTCCCTCTGTCCAGGTGCTCCGGTGTGGTGAACCCAGAATTGGACAGGGCTGGGTTTGGCTCACTTAGTCCCCAACACACAACATTTGGGGCATGGGCTTCCAAAGGAGATGACCCCACTGCCCTCCTGGTGTCCCAGGGCCAGACCCTGAGGCTGGCTGCCCTCCTCTGCCCCAGCCACACGCTGATAACCCCTATCGGTGTTGTGTCTTGCTGCCGGCCAGGGGCTTCTCTATCCCAGCTGTGCTGGGGACTGGCCAGGCTAGGCTCGGCGCCCCTTGGCCCAGTCCTTGCCATCAAGGTCCCTGCTCCCCAGCAGCAGGAGAGTTAGCTCATGGCTGTTTTCAAACTGGCAGAGCTGTGCCTGCTGTTGAAGAGCCTGCGACGTGGAGACCCCTGTGCCCCCTGGTTATCTGCCCTCACTTGCCATGTGGCCTGAGAGGTCTTTCCGGAGGGCTGTATGAATGGGGACTCTGTGATGGAGCCAAGGAAGCCACAGGCCCTTGTCTTCTGCCACAGTCCCAGAGGCCTGTCACTCTGGACAGCCTGAGTGCTGGTTTTCACCCTGCCCATCAGAGCTTGGTGGACCCTGGGCCTTCCTGCAACTGACAGGGAAAGGCAGGGCCAGCCCGAGGCACAGTCATCAGGCCAAGTGCCCAGAGGTTTCCGTGAGGGCACCTCAGCCAGTGCCTTGCTGCGTGGGCTCAGGCAGGTCTCCCTCCTCGGCCCAGGCCCACAGTGGATGGCTTCAGGTTTCCCCTGAGAAACGGGCAGTTTGGCCCAGGTGTGTTTTAGTGCGTTTTAAACCCTTTTCTGTGCAGCTCACCGTGGCGGTGACTGTGACCCCTCCCTCCTTGTACTTGGCCTTGGTCCTAGGAGTCTCAGGTCCCCAGGACTGATGAGGAACTCAGAACTGCTAAGCCTGCGGGCATTTATAAAAGTAGCCATTTAAAGCTGGAGGGCCGTGACCTCCGGGATGATGAGGACTCTGCAGTTGAGCCGGGGTTCAGGGCCAGGGGACCTTAGTTTGTCACATTTGGGTCCAGGCTCCACCACCCACAGCTTAAGATCACATGGTGGAAACAGGCACTGGGAGAGCCATAGAGGACAGATTTCCCAAGGGGTGTTGGTGGCTGCAGCCAGCCTGACTGTGACGACCTTGGCGTTCCTTCCCCCTCTGGGCTGCAATCCTCTGCCCCGTTGCCCCTCCCCTCTGCTCTGTTGGGGGGAAGCCCCTCCACTCTCCTGCACCACCCCCCACAGGCTTCAGTGACCAAAACAAAAACAAAAACAAAAACCCTCAAAGAAATGGCCTCTTGTAAGGA
The DNA here is from genome assembly GCA_004024805.1 of Geosciurus inauris. Taxonomy (NCBI): domain Eukaryota; kingdom Metazoa; phylum Chordata; class Mammalia; order Rodentia; family Sciuridae; genus Geosciurus; species Geosciurus inauris. The sequence goes on from PVHX01006452.1 coordinate 93,190, forward strand.
CTGTCCCACTGGGGCTGCTTCTTCAGCCTGGGACCAGGACGAGGTGTGGGCTTCAGGCTTGGCTCTGCCTGGGGCTGGCTGTGGCGTTCTGGTAGGTGCCTGGCCCCTCGGGTGAGCTCTGGCTGTGCGCCTGGCACCTGCCCTGTGCTCTGCCCTGGGCTGGGTCCCTGTGATCGGCAGAGTGACCCGAGGAGGCAGGAACTGTTAGGATTTTCCTTTGACCAGTGAGGTAATTGAGGAGCAGCTGTAGGTAATCTGCCCCAAACCACAGCTGGTCAGGGCTGGATTAAGTCCAAGTCCACGACCCCAGGACCCAAGCCTGAGCCACCTTGCTGAGGCAGCAGGGGCCACGCACTGGGCCGCACTGGGCCTCAGTGCTTTCCTCTGCAGGATGGGGCGTAACTCGCTGCTCCAGGCCTGTTTTAAAGAAGAAACGCTGTCCAAATTGTAACGTGTCTGCCCAGCCACTCAATGTGCTTTTCCTTTCCTGTTATCTTTACTGTGGGGTCAAATCCAGTAAAGATAACAGGAAAGGAAAAGCAGATGTGACCTGATGTCAGGCTCTGTGCCCTGTTGGCACGGTGGCGTGAGAGGAGAGGAGACCCAGGATGCACCATCCACCTGGGCCCCACTAGAGAGTCCAGTGGCTCCAGACCAAACCACACCCTCAGAGGCCCCAGTGTGGGCATGGGGATGCTCCCCTGGGGCTCCTTTGTTCCCAGTCACTTGTGGCTATGTCCAGACCTCTCTTAGCCCTACCCTTGCCCTGGCCCAGCTGGGGGAATCAAGCCTCCTTGGCTGGTGTAGGGATGCACACCTGTAATCTCAGCGGCTTGGGAGGCTGAGGCAGGAGGATCGCGAGTTCAAAGCCAGCCTCAGCAATGGCGAGGCACTGAGCAACTCAGTGAGACGCCGTCTCTACATAAAACACAAAACAGGGCTGGGGATGTGGCTCAGTAGTTGAGTGCCCCAGTACCAAAAACAAAAACAAACAAATAAACAAAAGCCAAGAGTTGGTTTTCCACTGCAGTGGCTTAGGAAGGATGGAGCATGGTATTGTCGGGCGGTCCAGATCCTTGTGCCTCCTTTGCCCAGCACCTGAAGAGAACCACTCCGGGGTGTCCTCTTCATTGCTGGCTGCCCTCGGCCTTCAGGAGCCCCTGACCCTGTGTGATGCTCCCACCAAGCTCTCCTGGAGAAACAGGAGCCATGTGGGGGGCAGGCACCTGTCCCTTGGTCCCTCCCCAGACCTCAGTTCACACCTCCCTCTGCCTCCCTGGCCCCAGCTCTGCCTGGAGTGCGTGTGTACCCTCTGCTGTCCATGAGGCCTCTGTAGCTCTATGGCATCGAGTCCTGTGGCCAGCCGCTGGTGGCCCCCTCTCCAGCGAGGCTTAATGCCTCCAGCCTCACCTGTTCCCAGGCAGGGCAATAGGGGCCTCCGGGCAGCGGTTCCAGACCAGGGGAGCCTCAGGCCAAACTGGCCTTGCTCTGGGGCTCCCGTCTGCACTCCACTGTCAGGGCACCAGGCTCTCTGGGTGCAGTTCCTCTGCCAGGGTCCCCTGTGGGTGCTCTGTGTCAGCTGCCCGCTTCAGCCTGCCCGACCTCATTGCCGTGACTGTTGGTGGGAATTCAGAGCCAGACAGACCCAGATCTGCTCCAGCTCACCATCTCCCTGCTGGGTGCTCTGACCACTATCCAAGCTTTGAGCCTCGGTTTCCTTGTCTGTAAAATGGGCTGATGAGCACTCGTGGGGACTCGGCGAGTCAGCATCTGTAGGAAGCTGGCTTAGGAGAGGCAGGCAGTAGGTGTCATTTTCATTCTGACTGCGGAGACCTTGGCCAGTGAGGACGTTCTAGGTGGGTGGCGGTTGGGGAGTGGGATGTCAGGTCAGCAAACACACCTGCAGAATAGACAGCCCGGGGCTCTGCGTGGGGTGGGCTCTGGGCAGCAGGGGTGGTGGGACAGGGGCTCAGCCTGGGCCGGAGCCCAGGTGAGCATGGCTTGCCAGTCAAAAACCTGGCCTGTGTGAACAGCAGCTCCTCCGGGGAAGAAATGGGAAGTAATGCTGGTAGGAGGGAGTCGCGGGAATGGTGTTGGCCTTCCATGCTCAGCTGAGGGGACAAGGAAGGAGGACAGAAGAGCAGAAGAGAACACACATCTCCAATCATTCTCTGAGTGAGAGAAGTCATTACCGCCACTCACTTTTAAGGTAACCAAGGCTCAGAGTGGTCAAGTGACTTGCTCAAGGTCACAGAGGTGCCTTCCATGTTGCTGTGTCCTAGGTTGCTTTCCAGATTTAAACTGGAAAGAAACAGAACCATTAAGAGCAGATTTTTGGGTTGGGGCAGAGCATGGAGAGACATGCCTAGAGGAGGGCGCAGAGGTGAGGGGTAGGTGGGCTGTACTAGGCAGAGGGCTCGGGGTGGAGGGGCTGTGGGCAAATTTGAGAGAAAAATGCCCTCTGCACCCTAAAAGGGGAAGGTGAGCCAGACCTCTGGACTTCTGACCCTGGCAACTCAGTGGCCTGGGGCTCTGATCCCCACCCCCACCCTGCCCCACCCAGCAGGCTGGTTTGCTGAATTTGGAGCTTCGCTGCTGGGGGTCTGGGGGCCTGGGGGCCGGGCCTGGGCTGCATGCCGATGCAGAGTCAGACAACAAGGCCCCGGGCTCTGCCTCCTCCTGGATCTCCTGCTTCTCAGCCGGGCTAAGGCCACACTCCCCCAGGTTGGGTGGGGACTTCTGGGAGCTCCTTGGAGCATGCACATTCTATGGGACCCCTTGAAGTACCTCTGTCGGCAGGGAGCCTGCAGGAGGACCCACAGCCACTCTGCCGGCCTGAGGGGCAGCAAAGACAGGGCTGGGATGGGCGTGGTTGGTGCACTAGCACAAAAGGGGACCAGGTTCCCAGGTGGAAGGATCTACCCATTCTTCTCACGACAGGGCGTGGGGTAGCAGAGGATAGAGTCAGGAGTGGATAGCAGAGGCGACCCTGAGGCTTTGAGACCTTCAATCCCCAGTGGCATGTGGCCTGCCCAGCCTGTGTCAGAGAAGCTTCCTCTAGAGGCCACGAGGACGTGTGCAGACATTTAGACACATCCACAGTGGGAGACGCAGACCCCGCTCAGGATGCCCTGGGGGGACGTGCCTGTGCGTTCATATTAGCTATGGACAGATTCAGGAGGAGAGAACAATCAAGAGCACTTGTCCACTTCAGAAACCTTTATTTTTTTTTTATTTTTTGGTACTGGGGATTAAACTCAGGGGTACTCGACCACTGAGCCACATCCCCAGCCCTATTTTGTGTTTTATGTAGAGACAGGGTCTCCCTGAGTTGCTTAGCGCCTCGCCGTTGCTGAGGCTGGCTTTGAACTCGCGATTCTCCTGTCTCAGCCTCCCAAAGTGCTAGGATTACAGGCTTGAGCCACCGCGCCCGGCTCACTTCAGAAACCTTTAACTGAGCACTTACTGCATGCCAGCGTTAGCCCAGCACCAGGGTTTCAAGAAATAAGAAGGTGGAAAGAAGCTCAATGCAGGGGAAGGCCCCTGGCCACAAAACCCCTGCTCTGTACCGCTGGCAGGACGCTGGTGCGTTGGCTGCCCTGCACGACAGGCCCCTGCACAGCACATCCACTGTATCTTAAAGGACAGACTCACCAGCCCTGTGACCTCAGCCTGGTTCCCCACCAGGAGGAGAGGAGTGGTGCAGCCCACCACAGCGATGGGCGCATGGAAGGCCACTGAGAAGCGGAGGTCCAGAGAGATCCAAGTGCTCACCAAGGATGCTGACTGGTGGGCGACAGCCGGGTTGCTACGGCAGACCTGATGGACGCCGAGGCCCTGGGAAGGCTGCCCGCTTCTAGCTGCCTCTTCTGGCCTCCTTGGCCTGTCCATTGGGCCCAGCTGGCTGGCTTGGTTCTTGGAGCGCCATGCCCACGGAGGACACCGCAGGGCTCCCCAGGCGCCCTGATCCTACACAGGGCGTGGATTCCCCCTGTTTTGTAGCCAGGGGCCTTCCCCAAGTCCTCCAACATGGTCTCCCACCTGTTGCCAGGTTGAAGCATAATGTTTGTTTTGGACTTGACTTTGGTTGGAAGAGAAGGCTTTGAGAAAAGGCAGGGGAAGCAATGATCCCCACAGTGGGCTCCAGCCCCACCTGTCAGCTGAACTTCCTAAGGGGCTGCTCCATCTGGCACCTGGTGAGCACAGGTGCCCTGAGGAAAAGGTGTGGGGAGCATCCTGCAGGTGAACAACGCAGGTGGGCAATGCTAGCTGCAGGAAAACCTGCAGGGGTCCTGGGCCAGTTCTACTGGGGAGTTTTTGCTGGGAAACCTTAAAGGCGCATCCCTCAGCTGCTACTCCTCAGCCAAAGGTGCTAACACCCCCGGGTGGAGTCCTTGTCGAAGCCTCGGGTAATTACGGAGCCCACTTCCCTTCTTTGCCTAGGACTGTCCTGGTTTTGAAAGTCCTGTCCCCCAGGAAACTCACCAGTCCTGGCCAACTTGGATAGCTGGTCACCCCACAAGCCTCCCAGGCTCTTGAGATCCCCCTAGGGCAGACTGGATGACCAGCCATCCACCCATTTCACAGGTCCGGAAAACTAGCACTGCAATTGGAGACGGTGAGACATTCTGCTGTCAGTTTTAAAACAAAGTGCTTAGAAAAGCACACAGACACTGCCCCAGTACAGGACAGGCTCCCTGGAGGGCCTGTCCAGATCTCGCCATCCCCTGGGGCCCTCTGAGGTGGAGGTCGTGGCCCAGGATGAGAGCCAGCCCCACCCTGGGTGGGCTGCGGGTTCTGGCATTGTGCCCAAGGGCTTGGGTCCAGGTGGGTCAGGAAGTTCTTGGGGATTCTAGGTCTGGGCCCCTAGGCCCCACGGGAAAAGGTATCCAGAAGGAAGCAGGAGCCTAGAGTGTCCACCCCCTCAGGGCTTCTGCCTGAGACGGCTGCCTGGGATGAGTCTCCTGGGACAGCGCTGTACCTTGTTCTGGGTACTTGGTGAGGAACAAGAGGCCCTGCCACCCGTCCGCACCTTCATGGAGTACTTCATGAGGAGACAGATGCAGGACAAGTGGGAGAGATGGACACGAGCTTGCAAGCAGAGTCGGTGACACACGCAGATGTCGGCGTAGGGACAGGAGTCCAGAGCTTTCCAGGGGCCTCAGCCCTGGGCTGAATGGGATCTCAAGATGAGAGGGAGCCCCAGGGGTGCTCTATGGGCTGACTAGCCTGGTTCCTTTCGCTCGTGTGACCTTGGGCAAGTTGCCTGTCCCCTTTGACCTTGGGTGCCTCCTGTGGATACACCTAGTTGGGGGAGGTTTCTGTGGGTACTGGGGAAGCAACTGCTGGGTGAAGGTCGTCCATCAGAGGAGCAGCTATGTCTGATTCACTGCCTGTGTGTCTGGCTGTGCTCTGGGAGGCCAGGTGGAAGGGACCTGGGTGGACAACTTGACCCTAGGCTCCTGGCCCAAGAGCCACCTTCACCCCAGAAGAGGCACATGGCTCTGCTCCAGCCGACACAGGATGGAAGCAGTTACAGTCCACAGAGAGGTGAGGCTGTGAAGCTCAACAATGAGACGACAACGACGGCTCAGTTATGCCCTCCTGCTTCTGGGTCTCCCCAGGGATCTCCCCAGAGCCATGACCCTGGAGCCCCCCAGCCAATGCCTCTCTATTAGATCGTTCCAAATTCAACAGGCTCTACAAGAGAGTCCTAAGTGTGGACCCTAGACCAGTAGCATTGTATCCTTACCAGTCCAGTCCCCAATGCCAATCCAGTAATGAGGACATGGTTTTGAGAAAAAGAAAAAAGAAGTTTTATTGGTTTACTAGCAAAGGAGAAACACAGGAGACTCCTGTTCCTGAGGCTGTGATTCTGCCCATTAGTAGGAACAGGGGGCTTTTAAAGAGGTGACTCAAAGGTTACATTCCACAAGTTCTTTGTTGGAGTTACAATTCACTTGTTAGTTTGGGAGATAGTCATTTCGGAGATCCTCTGGTGCCATCCACAAAGTCTGGATTACTTGTTCCTGTGGTGAGTGTGTACTCAAGGACAGATAACTCTGTCAAAATTGGGGAAGAAAGGTAATCCTGTTTCCCCTGAGATCAGAAAGGGGGAGAGATTAGGGAGGAGTAGGAAGAGAGGAAGAGAAACATGTCCATTTCAAAAATAAGTTGTAGCCCGGCCGCGTGACGTGATGCATGCCTGTAATCTCAGCGGCTGGGAGGCTAAAGGCAGGAGGATCGCAAGTTCAAAGCCAGCCTCAGCAAAAGCAAGGTACTAAGCAACTCAGTGAGACCCTGTGTCTAAACAAAATACAAAATAGGGCTGAGGATGTGGCTCAGTGGTTGAGTGCCCCTGAGTCCAATCCCTGGCACCACCCCCCCAGCCCCTGCAAAAAAAAGTTATGGTGTTAGAGCAGCAAGGGTTCTTTTCAAAGCATAAAGTAGACCACTGTTACAGTCTCACCTGGGAACTTTAGAGGTGCAAATATCAATCCCGCCCCAGATGGCTGGATCAGAGACCCAGGGGAGGGTCAGCCCTTAGGTGACCATGCTATCAGGTGTCAAAGCCCATTGGATCCATATCACCTCCATGGAGTAGGAGCTGTGAGGTGCCATGGTCATAGGTAGGAACACTGGGACTTGCCCTGGTCACACAGTGGACAGTGACAGAGCTGGGTGTGCACCCAGGCATGAGGTCCAGGTTCATAGCCTGAACTAGCGGCCACCCTGAGGCTCACGGGCTTTGGTGACATGGTCAAAGTCCTGGCCTTGGAGCCATCCTGGTCCCAGAGTTCCAGCTGTGCTACTTACCTAGCACTGCAGCTGAGTGCACACAACTTCACTGGCCTCAGTTTCCCCATCTGCAGGAAGGGGTCAATAGGACCCATCACGAGGCGGGTCAATGAAATAATGAAGAAAACATCCAGTAAGCGAAAGGTGTCTGGTAGGAGATAACCGTGTGTTGGGAGCTCCCCTTTTCCTTAGATCTTGCAAAGAAAAATAATTAGCCCATGCCTCAGTTTGCCAATTAGCACCAAGGGACAAAAGTGCTCTGGACTGGTCTGTCTCCTCAGAGTTTGATTTTATAAAGCATTTCTGGCCTGGGGTACAGTGATCCAAGAAGCCAGATTTAACCCTCCTTGTTCAGGTCTTGTGCAGGCCTGGCCAAGTTCTAAACCCCTCTTTATTCCGTGTCCTCTATATAAAAGGACTGAGCCCAGGTCTCCAACCAAGGCTCGGTGGCCCAGGGTGATGTGGTCCAATCCAGCCGCTGGTGAGCCGTCTGGCACATGTATTCAGGCTCACTGGGTATCCTGCCTCTCCCTGACTCCCCAAATACGCCTCCCTCCAACCACCAAGAATTGGCAAACTCCCAGGCAAGAAACTTAACCTCTGTACTTGTTTCTCCGTCTGAGAAA